>VXAY01003434.1:0-94705 GCA_013399855.1 Oxyruncus cristatus
TGGGCCGGCCGTGGTTACGCGGTTCTGCAGGTTCGAGCATCCACAGCCACGCATCCGCACCGGGGGCGCTACGTGTGCTCCAGGGTCAGCCTGGCGCTCGGTCCGGGAGGGGCTGGGAGACCAAAATACTTCTGCTTGTTTTCTGTTATATTCTGCACACCCTTGCCCTCCGCCCCCTCCCCCCAAGCACACCAGGTTATCCTCTGTTACTGAGCAGAAAAAGCACTTTCTGCTTTAAAACAAACAAACAAAACACCCGAACTTTTCTTTTAAAAACATTGTGGTCAGTAGGACAGAGTCAGTCTGTGTTATTGCGTAAGAGGCTCTTTATCCTTTTTTTTTTTTTTTTTCTTCTGGCACTGATGTTTCTCTAACCCCACCACGGGTTGGGGTACGTGGATGGGTAGGGAGGTTGGGATAGTTGCAGTAGGTAGGGAGGTAAGCGGGAAGAACAGCATTTTATTGTCAGTAAGATTTGTGCTAGCCTGACTCCCTCAGCTGGACTATTGGTGGGGTGGATATGGAAAGTGCTAGGACAGCACAGAGCCAGGCTCTTGTCAATTCCTCTATTGTCAAACCAGCAAGAGAGCATTTTTACAAAACCAGCGTGGCATTTCTTTTAGCAGAGAAGAAAGCCACAGCCAAAATATAGGGCAGATCGTACATCATAAGTGTCAGGTAGACAAAAGGAAGTTTCCACGTATTATTTTAACGACTTCTGGCCAACAGATCTTTCTTTTATCCGTTTTGAAATAACAGTCATTGATACCAACTGCTCCTTCATATGGGATGGTTATTTGAACATCAGTCAAGCAGTTTCTTTAGTAAATTTTCACAGTGCATTGAAGTTTCAGGCATACTCTATTATCAAAGAAATATCCAGTGGGAGCACTGCTAAAGCAGGTATTTATAACTTTTAATTCTAAATGATGATATAAATATATCTTAGTTTGACAGTTATTTCAGTGCTTAATGTGTGAAATTTCACCATGTTTCCCTGATCACTTATTAGGTGACCCTGTCTACAGTAAGAGATTAGTTCAGTTATTATGTTAATGGAAGCTGACTCTGTGGATAAGCTAATGTTTGCAATAGAAACACACATTTGAAAAACATTACATAGGTAGCAGTATCAAATTATTAAAGGAAGAAATAATACCAACACCCCAGAATACATCTCTATCAAAGTCAAAGAAATAAGTAAGACTTGAGAATGGCTGCAACTAAATTCTGTTGATTATTTACCTAGCTAAAAGGGTGACACAAAGCATGGAGAGTGGAGACTCACAGTTCCCTGGAAATGTGGCAGCTGACAGACCGAAAGACGAAGGGGTATGGCAGCCTCCATAGTGTCTCAAAAAGGCTCCAAGTTCCTCTTTTGTCCCTTTTTTTTTTCCTAATTTACCTTTTAATTTTCCTTTTTTTGGGGGGGTAAATTACCTTATAATGGCCATTAAGTAGAGGTCTTCCATAAGAAATGCAAGTAATATCTATACCTACAGGTATATTATTATTTTCTTTGATGTTCTGTACCTTAAGAAGTGCAGTATGAAACATAATGTGTTTCATAGCTACATACGTTCTAAATGTTTCATCATAACCTAATGTGTTCTAAATTTGAACTCTTAAAATGCTTATATTTATTTAAAAAATAAAACAACAAAATAACTTGGTTTTATGATTACACTGTGTAGGAAAAAAATATACTGTAACTATTTATTTTGCAAACATGAGAAACCAAAATGTCTTAAGAACTTGGGTACATTGGGCCTGAACAAAGAAGACCTTGTTGCCTTACTCCCATCTTTGACGAGTTTCTTTGCTAGTGTCTCTAGTGTTCTTGTCTCTCTCATAACTAAATCATTTCACTAAGTGAAATTTGTATCATGGCACTATGTTTTTGGTTTTGGTTGAAAATTAAAACATTTCCTTCATGTAGTTACAGGAAAACTAAATGTACTGCCTGCCTCATTTAGCATCACAGGGCTAACAGGGATAAATAAAAATAAAGTAAAATACAGCAGCAAACCCTTTCAGATGCTTTACCTTTAGGCTGTTGATTATTGCCTCTGGCAATAGACGTTCTGCTCATCACTCATCAGTCTTGATTCTCAGTTCTGGTACCTGGTGACTTTTAAGACTACTATTCCCCTGCAAGCCTAAACTTCATGTTTAAACTTCATGCTATAAACTAATACTTCTTCCCTAGCAGATCTTTCTGTGGTGCTTTCAATGAGCCAGCTTCAGATTACTGGCAGAGACCCGTCTCTCCAAAATTTAGAATATCTGTGGCATAAAAGTTATTTTTTTCAACACAGTAGCACTTGTCTTTGCATTTGGTAGCATCAGTATTACAGTGCTGTGATAAATAAGATGCAAATGCTAGACCATTTTTAAATATGACAGAGAAAAAAAAAGAGAAGAAAATTCTTTAGAGAACGCTGCAGGCAGTTTGCCTTGAAGCAATTGGAAAATGTGATTTTCAGCAAGTAGTGAGTCATTTAACTATAAATAGAAAGTAAAATGTAAAAGCACAACAAGAAACCTGCTCCTCTCTTCTCTTCTGCCTCTCCAAACATGTGAGAACATGTATGAAAAACTCTTCCCTAAAATGACATTTTGTTACCTTTCTGACTGGTGTTACCAGTTTTATATAGACAGTAAGGGTGTGTGTCTGAAAGAGGAAGTATTATTTAGTGTTTGCCCTATGATGGGGTAGGACTTAAAATATATACCTTCTCATTTTTATAACTTCTCACCCTGTTGCTATCAGAACTTAATTTGCAAGCAGCCAAAATAGCAGTTCTCTGATACGAGATGCCTGAGTAGCAATGGATAGAAGGGATGGGTATGGAAGTAATCCAAAAATATAATCCACACGATGGATTTGAACGCCTCCAAACCTTTCTTGTCACGGGTGCACCTATCCTGATCAATATTTCACAGATACCTCCTTTGTCTAATGTCAAAATAAACTCCAGTTCCAAGCATTCCCAAACTTTCAGGTTTGGGGGATTTGTTGGTTTTTATCTGTTGGTTGGTTAGAGGGAGCTTTCTTATCTGGTTTGCTAAAGTACTTTAAATGTTACAAGGGCTATTCCTTTTTTTTGACATCTATTAATTCCTTAGGAAATATAATGTTCTTAGTGAAGTCAGGCCATTTGGTGCCAGTGGGCACAGGATATCCGGTCATTTAGACGGAAGTGGGAGGTGGTAATTTTCTTTTGCCATACGAGACTCATAAAAATTTGTCTTAACAGCGGGTACATAGGTGTTAGTACAGATGCAGTGGCTTGAGGGCTTATGAGCAAAGTGTAAGGAGCTGGAGACCTACACAAAAATCTGTGTGCAGTGATGAAGAGCAAAAAGCAGATCTTTTGCAATACCTTCCATCTTGGATGTGGATATCTTATGGTTCCCACGTATGGCATTACTGAGTCTAAACCGTCTCCCAAATATCTTTAAAAATCCTAAAAATCAGTTGTCCAGTTTTAGATGAGGAGCATCTGGGGAACACTTCCAACTGAGATTCTATTCACTGAGATCAAGAACAAGCATCACCAGCTGGAAATTGGAGATGCCCTGAGACAGACAGATGATACTGTTCGTGAGCTGCCCTGTGAAAAGTCATGAGCACCACTCTGAACATCTTGTGGCAGCATGAGAACTCTTCTGCACAATGAAGCTACTCCAATTATAACTCCTTGCCATAAAAAGCATATGGAGCTTGCTTCCAAGTTTACTAATCCTTCATTTCAGCAAGATATTGTTTCTGACCCATAAACTTTCAACCAGATCCTACCTTTCCCGAAGCAGAGCTCCATGTATCCCTGCTGCTCTCTCACAAAAGGTAAATTCCTCCTCTCCCAGTCCTCACAAAAATGCCTGTAACCATCGATTGCACCACCCCCATTGTGTGAGCTATCCCATGACATCACTGTGATCCCAATGAGATACTGTAGCCCTGCTTTTGCATACAGACTTCTAATTGCCCCTGTTGCTTCTCCGTGCTGCACACATTCATGTATGAACATGTATGAACAAGGCACCCAGTGGAGCCAATGTCCCAGAAAAATATCAGGGCTTTTCTCATAATGCCATACTGTTGGCACTTCCTCATTGAGGTGTATTTACTTGAGGTGAGCTGCTTCACCCTGTTCTTTTTATTACACATCATCCCACACTACTTCCTTACTTGGTTATAGGCCACCACCTCCCTTCCTTTTAATTCCTATTTTAAAACTCTGCTTACCACATTGGCCAGCTATGTGGTAGAGCTGCTTTTGCTCCCCTTTGTCAGGAAGACCCTATTTGTTCCTAGGCGTTCCTACCCTGAGATAAAATCTTACAAGCATACAAACCAAATCCCTATTATTGATGCCAGCTGGTGTTCTGCAGTATCTGCCCACTCCTCCTCGAGCCTTGCCTTTCTTTTCTCTGGCAGGATCAACAAGAAAACCACCTGGGCCCCTTGAGCCTCTCCACCAGAGCCATATAGTTATGCCTAATATTTTCACAGCTTCCCCTGGAAATATCATTGCTGCCCATGTGGAAGAGCAGAAGAGGATAATAGTCTAAGGCCCCCCAAGTCTTTCTTTGGTATCTGGGAGACAAGCCCAAGCAAGAGGGAAATGCCTTTACCAATAGGTGAAATCAGCCTGTGGGGACCTCCTTCCCCATAGCAGGGATTCTGCCCCTGCTATCATTTGCAGGTTCCACCTGGTGTTGTTGCAGGGTCAGGCTTAACTGGTGCATGGAGTGAGCTCTTGGCCCCTCAGCTGCAGCCAGGGCACTCAGTATTTCGTAGGTGCAGATCTGTAGATAGGAGTGGGAGCCTTTCTGCTGTTGCTAGAAACTAAAAAGCTCCAACCCTCATCATCATTTCTTTCCTCCCACATCTATGAATGCATGAGGAATGTGCTCTGTTTTTCATGATACATCACAAATGATGAGAGAGGAATTGATGGACAGTCTCTCCATGTCCACCTACACTTCAGTGCTTAATAAAGATAACAACTCTTCCTGTCTTACCAACACATAAACCATTGTCAACAGTTATCATGTCTGTGTTTTTCCAGTGGAAAGGAAAGAACCCCATCTTCTGAGAAAACTCTCAGGGTGATGGGGCAAAAAGGCAGCTCAGCAAATATCTGCAGGGTAGAGACTGTACTCAGTTGGGCCATTAGGTGCTACTATAATAAAAACTATTAAATCCTATATATCCAGAAACAGAAAGCCCATAAAATTAAGGATTCTGCTTGCTCACACAGTTGTCACCAGCATGGAATGACCAGACTCCATCCATTTAAACCTCAAGTGATGAGTAAGATAAAAAGTGCCCTACTGTCATGCTTGGCTAGACCACAGAAAGGAAATTGCATCCTTAGCTGTAGATTGATAGGCACAACCCTGAAGAGGGGATTCTAGCTCTAACCACAGAGTCACAGAACTGGTAACGGAGGCATCTGACTGACCTTGAAAGTGAAAAAGAGAACTTGGACAGCAAACACACGTTTCGTACAGCAGGCCTAGATGCAGATGGTTTTAGCTCAAAGAGATTTATTTAGAGACCAGACTAGGCTCCAGCTGGTACAAACAGCTCAACTCTAATGAAAGGATCTGTGGCGACTGTGGAAACTCCAGAAGCAGACACTTGGTGACACAGCAGAGCTCACTAGTCATAAGACCACACAGCAAAAATTATTTCTTCAAGGGTCAGAAGATACAGTACCCTGAGATTAAAATACTGAAGCTGTGGCAGTTTGGATGGTGAGGTTAGAAAACATTGCTTTGCAGTTGTGGGGAAAGGAATCAGAAACATGAGAACTTCTGGAATGACTTGGAAGGTGTCAACTCCTCAGTTAACCCATATGCCCTCTGATACTGTTCTCTTGTCACCTTCACACTGGTGTTAAACCTCTGTGGATCTCACTGCTATTGCTGAGCATCTCAAAGTAGCACAGTAACATTCACAGTGAAAGGATAGTAGACTAGTTTTACCTGCAGTTAATCAACTCCTGTCTCAACAGCTCTTCACAGTCCAACTGGGACAGAAGTTCAGCCTTGCTGAGCAGTAAAACAAGTGCAGTGGAGACTTTCTATTCACCACAGACATGGTGGTTTTCTGAGTTCAGTAGTTCAGGAGGACAAAGTATTTCTCATTGATTACTTCCTTCTACCACAGAGTTGATGTGGTCACTGAAACTCTGTCTTTGACAGAGGCTTATCTGAATAGCCACATTGGTATGGTATGAGAACCAACCAATTTTAATAACAGTCTCATTAAGCTTGATACCTTGTCAGAAACAATACCTCCTTTTTGCAGCTGGGCACTCCTTCCCTGTACATCAGCACTTTTAACTATTTCTCATGCTGCTAGGTACAAGCCTAATACCACAGATTTTCTGACAAAAGAATAGGATGACTTAGTAAATTTGAAAAACATGTATTCCATATGATACAATTACAGATAAGTTAAATTTTAGTTCAAATAATGACACTGGAAGAATGTTTGCTTTGTTTTATAGCAATGTGCTGTATGAACAGCTCTTACTATTCTTTTGTCTTTTGCCATGTCTAGTCACCCAGTTTCTTAAATTTGTGTACAAGTCTCAACTAAAATACTAGCTTGTAGGATGTCCAGACAGCAAAATCTCCTAGATCTGCCCCCTTCCCTACCCCCCAAAAAAAAGCAGAGGTGCCCAACTTCCTAAGGAAAGCAAACTTCTTCAAAGAAGCATGAACGAGTTTGTCCATCAAGTCTGCACAGCTGGCCATGACCTGTCTTTTGAGCCCATGTGTCTGTAGGAAATGTCAGTAGTTCAAAAGGATGTGAGATTGTACATATGTGTGTGTGCCTGTGTATGTGCACAAAATGGCTTGCACATCTTAAAGTACTAACTAACATCCCTTTCTAGCAACACTTCCAAAGTAATTTTGGTTTTTATCATTTATATTTGCCTGAATGTGTTTTTTCTTTTTCTTGGTTGTTTTTTAGTTTGGTGGATTGTTTGTTTGTTTGGTTGGTTTTTTTTCTCGCTCCCTCCCCTTTTTTTTTCTTTAATTTTTAGCAATATATCTTGTAAAAAAAAAATCTATTTACTACTTTTAAAAAATTATGTAAGCAAGACTTGACTTCTAACTTTTGTTACTTGTAATCAGTCTTTCGTTCTGCAAATGGAAACATCATGGAGGAAGAGGAAAGGCAAATACTGAAGGAGTGAGAGTGTGTTATGCTATTGCACAGTTAGTTTCTAGACAGGACATATTGGAGTTAAAGTCACTTGACTTTGACAGGACAGAAGTGTTACTGTAGCAGATTTGTGTTACAAAGGATCCATTTGATGTACTTTTCTTCTTGGAGTGCTGTATTTCTGTTTAAAATTCACCAAAGATGTTTTCCCCAGTACAGTGGTTTAAATTATCCCTAAATCCGTTACTTTTAGAATTTGCCAGAACTGACCGGTTTATCAGATAAAGTCCCACATTGTTTTCACAGAGTATCAGGAAGAAGCTGAAAGGGGCCTTTATTGGTCTCCTAATCCACCTTTCTATTTCCCTTCAGAATCATGAACCTTTCCTTCAAACTCTATCTGGTGAGGGAGAGTCTAGTTTCCGTAAGTCATCCATACCATTACCTATCTATGCTTATGATCTTAACTTCTATCCTGAACCTCCCTTGTAGTGCAGGTTCATTTCTTCCTCACGTCTACAGTGATGACACGTATTTGCTTTGCCTGTGCTATTAGCCTATTCTTGTTTGAAGAATTTTTTTCTGTTTTCTCTCAGCCTTCCCTAAACAAAACAGTCACACTTCCTCTAATCCTTACTCACAAATCTTATTTACCAGACTTTCAGTCTCCTTCTCTGGATTGCAATTTCTTTGAAACCTTGTGGCCAAACTTCAACACAATTCTCCTGTTTAGGCATCATCAGCATAAAATTATCTATGGCAAAAAGTGCTTTTACATGATGTTTTCTTCCATTTTTGCCACAGCAATCTCACTGGCTGATGTTCGACTGTGGCTGTGTATGACCCCTACATCCTCGTCTCTGGATCTGCCACCCTGCTGAGAGTTTTCAGTCCTATATTTATGAGCTGATTTTTTGTACTCTAACCTGTAGCTTTTTTTATACTATTTTTTCTCTGTGTCAAGATTTTCTTGAAGTTACCCCTGTTCTTTAAAGACCTCACTGGCTTTTTACAGATTGGTTGTAGCTGCTTATTTGACAATTCAGTACTCCATCATCTGGAGTGCCAATGGGGGCAGTGTTCTGTGCTAGAGCCTGGACAGGTCAGAACACTTGAGAATAGCACAGGGATTTTGACATTATACAGCTGAGTGCATTTTTCTTCCAGCAGTGCTGCATCCATGTCATAGAAGTTTTCTCTAAATCTTGTATGCCAAGATTGCACCTGAAAGCCTTATGAAAGGCAGAGTTCACAACGTCACCACCATCAAAATATATTAGTTACTGCATTTCTCTTATCTACATGGACTGTTAACTTGCTTAGGTCACTCACCTAAATAATTTTATTTTTCTATAGCATGATAGGGCCTCTGATGATAACCTGAGGAAAGACACTTGGTCTTTGTGGTATTTGAAGTAACATTTCTTCTTCCTTGTAGAATTTTCACTGATTTCACAGTAATTAGTGACATTAATCTGATATCTGCCCACCTACCCATAAACAGGTTTATTTATAGTCATAGAGTGATTGCTGTTTACTTACTACCATTTTAAAATGTAAATAGCCAGAAAATCCTGCACTTTTTGAGCCTGCTTTTGGTGCTACAGGATTTTATTTCTTGTAGCACTATTAGAAGCTGTCTAAGTGAACAGAAACTGCTTACAGAAAGATATACCAGGATTTCCGTAGGAAATATCCCCTTCCTGTATTTAGGACTAATCTGGTATTAATGTCTATCCTTAATCAGAGGGAGGCTTCTAGTTCAATTAGTTGTTCTGAATTTAAGAGCATTTATGGTCACATAAGAAATGTGTCAGTAGAGAGCAATTAATTATCGTTTGGTATTGGCTTCGCTTGATAAAATTTCTCTAATTGGGGCTTGAATGATGGAGCTAGAACTCAGATTTCAGCCAGAGGGAGGGGTTTCTGGAGCTAAACCTCAGAATCAAATGCCACTGAATGTTCAGAGTGCTTTGCTCGTTAATCTGATCCTACAAAACCATGTGGGAGTGCAAAAAAAAAAAAAAAATGCATAAAAAAAGAGCTTTATCTACTTCCAACAGAGAACAATCTGGCTATGAAATTTCTGTTGAAACATTTTCTCATCAAGATATGCCATTCATTGAAATCAAAATGTTCCACAAAAGAATTTCCATTCTTGACCAATTTCCAGTGGAATCCAGGCAGGTTTCCAAGACAAATGAGCCTGCCATTTCTCTTCTTAACAGCCCTTCTGGCTGATTCTAAGATATCTTGGGCTTACAGACTGCTTTGCTTTGGGGCTTGACAGAATGTTGAGAGCTGGGAAGGAAGGGCCCTCCAGTTTGTGGCTTCTTGGCAATCCCAATTGCCCAGACATGCCGGGGGGGGAGGCTGACAGGCTTTCCCAGAGCTGAGGCATCATACCATGAAAAGACTCAACACTCCTTGGTTTCATTCCAAATTTTGAAATATTAAAATCTTCTACAGGAAAAAAAAAAAAAAAGCATTTCTTCATGCTGCTCTAATGAGCCTGTATTCTAGATCAGAGCCTAATCCTGTAAGTGTGTGCATATTTATTTATTACAAGCTGTAGTATAAAATTACCCAAATATTAATGGGTTTCTGGCAGGCTGCTTACACATAGGCATGTAAATGATAAAGGTCACACCTGAACATAAGGCAGTAGTGCCCATGGTAATGTGGTCATAAAGCACTATTGTTGCTAATGCTCTTCTTCACAGTACTTAGTAACTGATCACTTCTATCAATGTATCTTTGAAGTACTAATAAGTGATATTCCATTTTAGAGGCAAAAAACCTGCTACTCATAACCAAAAAACATACCAATATCATTAGGTTTACTATTTCACAATCCGGCATATTCTGCTAAGAGTCTTAGTTAAAATAAAATACTTTCATTTTGCCTTAGATGGTCATCGAATTCTGTCTTCAGCCAATAAAAACAACACCTTCCCTACCTGTTCTTTTCAGTCTTCAATTCTCTCATGCTAGTCTTACAGTTCTTACAGTCCTTACAGCTCAGCTCGCAGAGGGAGTATGTGACTGTTTCTTTTCCACTTCTGTGTGATGGCATTGCCCTGTCTCAAGCTCAGCCTAACATGGTAACATGACCTGTGTACTGATGCTACTTTCACTTGGTGATCTATGCAAGAAGGACAGTAGAAAACAGCTATGGAGATGGTAGTGACTTAAAAGCCACACCAGATTTTTCCAAAAAAGGCTACTTGCTATTCATCTTTTTTCATGGTTGTTTGGCGTTCACACACTTAAATGTTTTGGAAAAAGCTCCAATATCTCTTTCATGAATCACAATGCCACATATAGAAAAATATACTGTTAGAATTACTAAATGTAGCAAAAACTACTATCAATACACTAAACTGGGGTAATGAGGGGCCTACCAAACAGTAGACCCTCAATCCAGAATGACTTTTGGAAACCTGATGGTTGGGCCAACAGAAATGTGATATAGTTGTCAGGGGGAGGTGCAAAGTTCTGAACCTGGAGCAGGATAACCCAGTGCACTAAGAATTAACTGGCTGAGTAGGAGCACTGGTGGGGGTCACAGTGGATGTGAAGTTGAATATGATCCACTAACACGGTGTGGGGTAGGAGCATGTGATGTACAAAGCCTGAAGAGATAGAGAAGAGAATAATACAATTGCCTGAAGAGATAGCGAAGAGAATAATACAATAATACAATACCATACAGCAATTGTCTAATGAGGGAGGGAGGATTTAAAGATAAGACATCTATAGTTCTGTGTTGAGTGGGAGGATGGACCAGTCAACCTCCGTAAGTCCCTTCTAGTCAACATTTCTATGATTCTGTTAAAATTATATTTTCGAAAATTTTATTTGATTAACATTAAATACAATTGTCTAGCTTAAACCAAGACCTCTGGAAGTTTCTTTATTGCAAATGAACAGGATATCGTGGTGGAACATACCAAGAAAAAAAAAAAGTTACGTTATATTCATGATTTTTCCTGACATCTTTTCTGCAAGTATACAAGTACACGGTCAAATACAGAGCTGAAGTGACTGTTGACCTATCTCTTAAGGAAAGTACTAGTTCTAGATTCCTAAAGGAAATTATAATGGGTCTTCTATATTTATAGAATGTAAACATTTGTTGAAGGTAATAAAAACTCTGACTGTCTACCAGGAAACAGCCATAACGAATAGACACAGTATGTTCAGATACTGTCTCTGAGGCAGCATGAAATCCTGGCACTATGCAACATCCATCAAAGTTTTTGTATTGGAGCAGGATTTCAAGCAGATAGTTTTAATCTGCCCACTTACCAGACTGTAAGGCAGTGGTAATTTACCACTCACTTGCCTAAAATTGAGAAGCATGTGTATTTTAGAAAGTAAACTAAGTCAAAGAGTGTGCCTTTCTAAGGATAAATATGTGTTGGCAAAGATGAGGCATTGAATGGATTCATCTTTGACTACTTACCTAATACTCCTTGCACATATTTAATGAGTTTTAAAATATCCTCACTTTTGCTGTCATGCTGAATATACTGTGATGAGTATGGGGGAAATCCTGACTCCTCTGAAGTCATGGCAAACTTCCTGTTGCCTTTATTGGCCAATACCTTGTACGGGCAAAACTGTATTAGGCATGTGAAATGAAATTTCAACAAATGTAAGCAAGAGTTCCTGGCAGTTGCATCTAATACCAAATTATCTGTTATGAGGCGATTCAGTTTTATTTTACGCTTAGTCAAACATACAGTCATGTCATGGGATAGCAACTACTATGCTATAGATGGAAAACACAGAATGACTGGGCAGCAGATGAAAGTCTGGTGTCTGAGTCTGTTTCAAAGCTCAAGGCTTTTCTTTCTATCTGTTACAGCATTCTTAGGCTAACCCACACTTCAGTTTCTTGCTTTAAGGATTATCTTGTACCTTAATTTTCTTTTCAAAATACTGGGGCCCCTGTTTTACTCTCATTGACTTCAAAGTAAGCAGATTCACTTCCTCTGTGGATACACTTTCATTTGCTGTATTGCAGTATTTTGTATTAAATGGGCTATTTTAAAATAAAATTCAAATTTTTTTGTTGAACAAAACCTTAGTGTGGTTTTGACTCAATCTGAAATTTATGTAACTTTGGGCTCCTTCTACTATTTTTCTTGGCATACTTTGAGACTTCTAATTCCTCTTTATGTTGCAGTACTTGGGAACTCTACTGGTGGCTATTCTTCCTCTTGGATGGGATTTTTCAGTCTTATAACCTAACACTTCTCCAGAAGACAAAAAGGAAATATTGTGTGTAAGAGCAGAGGAGTTCTTTTTCCGTAGTCAATTTCTTTGCTCAATTGACTAACCAGTTAGGGAAACACAGATGAAAAGGCATTTAATACATATAAAGTTAAGTGCAGGTCACTTTGGCATGGAGTGGAGAACCCCTCCCAGAGAGGTCAGAGATAGCAGTGGAAGATTAGTTACGCTATGCTCTTAATTTCTGACATGGGGTTCCAGTCCAATGTATCCCCTCAGATTTTCTCTTCACCGTTTAGCTTATGCACTGTCTAAATAGTTTCTGACCTCTCTGAAATAATCTAAGAACCAAAATTACCTATTTGTAATGTGAATGGTCATCACACCCCAGTTACACTGCGGTCTGGCTGAACTGACTGAACTGGCATCGTGACCACAATGGAAAACTAGTCTGCAGATCGGCTCTACCAGGCGTGCACACTCTTGCTTTACCAATTTTAGCAGTAGGTGGCTGTTTTATGAATAACCTTCTGAACTACTGGGGAATTTTGCCACTTTTCAAGGACTCCTGAGTACCTCAGTGCCTGCATGTCAACAAATCCAGGACATACAGTCACTTCTCAAGTGCTATAGTGTATAGGCACAGCACGAGAGGGTTTTAGCATATGGGACCCACTATGCAACTGATTTGCATATGAACTGGAAGTAAGACTCATTTTGAACACTGATTTTGCAGCACAATGCATTGAAGTTCCATTTGTACACACGTAACAGCTCTAATGATTCTGGGATACATCAGGTACATTTGCAAACACGTATGAGCTGTGTTAGTCTGAAAGAAGATTGCAGGAGTAGCATGCAGGGTTGAAAGTATTATGGTCTTTCTCTGACTTCATTGAGCTCATCTGTTGAATGAGGTGCTGTCCTCGCATGCCTGCAGCATTACTGGTTTCAGACAATGGTTTCCTTCCAAATCCTTCCAGATCACTGGTTTCCTTCCCCAAAGGCTGCAAGATAGTTTGAAGTATGAGGGCCAGGGTACTCATCACTAAGGAAGAAAACAAGTATTCTCATCTCAGCCTCATGCCCTGGTAAACCCTATGTAAAACTTCACAGGTTTAGAATTAATTGCTATACATGAATTGTTACTTCATTAAATCCTAAGCATGACCTCCCCTCAGCCTGTCTGACCAAGATGTACATCTGCCACACAATCTGAATAGAAAATGTGGTGTATGAAGAGGCACCGCTGCGTCTATCTGCCTTACATGCATAATGGCCAGTGTGTGGGAAACTTTCTCACTAGTAGAAATCTGCTTCCTGTAAGGACATGGTGCTATCCTTTTATCCCAGTGCTTTGAGAGCTCTCTCATGCAACACAAAGCAAGGAACAAAATGTAAACCTGTATATCAGGTACCAACTCAACAAACAAAACCAAAACATTAGGCTTCAGTGCTGAAAGAAGACAGAAAGACTAGTGTTGCAGTAGCTGCTAAAAACTAATTTTGTTTTCTTTATGTGCAAGCAAACCACCAAATCTGCCCGCAGAGCTTCCTGGGTTTGAGCAGGCTGCTCACATATGAGCATGGTGCAGTATATTTCCCTCATGTAGAAAGGCTAGTTTTGAGTAAGCTGAGCAATAGGACAATCATAGAATGGTTTGGGGTGGAAGGGACCTTTAAAATTCATCGAGTTCCAACCTTGCTTCCTTGGGCAGGGACACCTCCCATTAAACCAGGTTGCTCAAAACCCCATCCACTTGGCCTTGAGCACTTCCAAGACTTCTCCAGGCAATCTGTTCCAGTGCTTCACCACCCTCACAGTAAAAAGATTCTTCCTAATATCTGTTTTAAACCTATTCTCTTTCACTATAAAGCCACTTCCCCTTGTCATGTCACTACATGTCCTTGTAAAAAGTCCATCAGATCATCTTTTCACAAACTAATATACTTACTGCGTCTTACTTCTCCCTTTTTACTGACACACACCTGTACTTGGAGATAACTTCTTCTATTGCAAGACATAGCTGTTGCAACATAGGTAAATACCATATTGTTTTTCCCATTAGACTGATAAAGGAAACCATGAAGCAATATCAATTCAACCCTAACTGCAATGACTTGAGGTATTAACGTCTGTAGAGGTACAGGTTTTTCCACTTTGTCTTGCCAAAGTACTTCAGCCAAGATGTAGAGCTTGTAAGCTGTCCTGATCCCCAGCCTGGACCAAACAGAAACTGTCAGTTGATGATCATTTTTGTGATGTAAATATGGACCTGTGTGAGATAACTGTCTCAGTTTTCACAATAAACTCCAGATTAAAAAAGAAATTAGTCCAAATGCTGCTGTGCCTTTTAGACCTTCGAGCTAAGGCTTTGAGGTGAAAAAAGGTATCTAATTAATTTTTTGAAATTGTTGCTTGATGAGAGGAATATTAATATGGTGGTAGCAGGTTACAGCATTTAACACTGTAGCCTTGACGTTTCTTATTAAATATTTAACTACTGGAAACTGTGTACTTCAGAAGGACCTGTGAAAATGAAACCTGGCTTTGGGAACACAAGGTTGATACTGTAAGAATAAAGACATGGATATGGATAAAAGAAATATTACAAAGTTGTCACATTATTTTTTGTCTCCAGGACAAGATTTGGGTTTTTTTATATTTATTTGAATGCATAATATTTTTCTGTGGAGACAAAGGTCTGTAGACTCACTAGAATAAGTGCATTTAATTCACAAGCTGGTTTTGTTTTGGTTTGGGTTTTAGTTTTTTTTCTGGATTGTATGTAAAACACTCCTTGTGTTTTTAAAGCAGACTGTTTCAAAACATGATGGTCAAAATAAGGCAACCAAGGCAAAAAGGTGTAGAACCTCACGATACCAACACTGTACATGTTCCTTTGTACACAACCTCAGTGGTATAATTTCTTTTGCAATGATAACGCTAGGAAACATCTCAGTCATTTTGCTTTTGAGAGCTAAAAGATGGCATTAATCTAAGTCTCTCTAGGAATTTTACCCTGACAAGTAGATGAAATATGGAAAATTAAGAATTATTTCTCTAGTTCTTGCATTGAAGATTTATTTTTTTCCACAGAAATAATATGATAAATCAAGCAAATTGCCTAAGCATGAACAGATTTTTTTATTGTGTATTTATTATAGACTGCACTTCACTATCCATATGTTGCTGCATCATGTAAGAGCATTTAAATTTTGATTTTAGCAAGGCCTAGTATCACCTAATTTGAGAAAGGAACGCTCTAAGCTGCTAAGGAGTAACCCTGACAAAGACTGCTTCTCAGAAACAGCCTGCAGAAGTCCATCTCGAGTTGTTCCTGAGGACAGCAGTTCGTTATTCTGTCTTCAGTGTATTCCATAACTTGAATTAGTGATCACTTGAATTTTTCTAGTCAGGGCAGAAATACCAATTTAATGGCAGATTAAATGGATTGTAGTCATCTTAAATTAAATCTCTAAAGTACAAGAAATGGATGAACAAAAAACTGATCACAAATAATGACAGTATTGCATATTTGGTACCATCATTTTTAAAAATAGAAAAAGATTCCTGCCTACATATTTGGAATATACTAAGCAGTTTATATTCTGTCTTATTCTTTCTTTAAAAAATCATATATGCAGAATATCAAATCTATAAAATACATCACATCAACAGGCCTGGAATTTGAAGACCTCTGTTCACCCCAGCTGAAAGTCAACCATTACTGAAACAAGTCTCAGGAAACTGGCTTTGCACCTAGTGACTGCAGTGGAAGCGAGAATAACTTTTTTTATAAGTGCTGGTAAGTTATTTAGCATGGTCACCTCATTTTTTTATCCATTTGAAAGAAAATGTGGAGGAATGCTTTGGTACTTCACAAAGCATGAGGCAAACACATACACTGCTGAAGTAATTGAGTGATGAAAGCTGTGTAAGGAGAGGTAAGTGGTCATGAGATGGAGTTAGTGGGGAGCTGTGGGCTCTCAGGCAGTACATGCAGACACTCTGCTCCCTGCTACTGTGTGCTTCTCATGCCTGTCCCAAATGACAACCAAATGAGCAGTAAAGGTTTCAGTCTCTGTCTGCTGGCAGTGCCTCCAGCTCTTCTGCTGAAAATGCCAGTGCAGATGCTGGCAGGAGCAGTGATGATTTATTTTGTGATGATGTGTCTTTTCTGGGAGCTAGATGAAATCCACCTAACTAATTTTGCAGGACTAATTTCAGCAGAACGTCTTTCAGTCATAGTGAGCCTTACTCGATTCAGATGAGCAACAGATTCAGAAAACAAAGAGCAGTTCAACTGCACTTTTGAAGTAACGTTGCCATTTCTATTCCTGTTTCTATATGTATGTTTCTGAATTTTCTTAGCACTGTTTCTGAGCCATCGGTATTTCTGACAGCTTGTTGCCTAATTTAATTCGCCAAGAAGAGACACAAAATTGGACGGCAGATGAGATGCTTTTATTAGACACACCAGTCCATCGATGTACTGGGAAGGATCAGGCAGTCGATTCTGCCTTGCTCTTGGCCTTCCAGCATGTTCATGAATAATGAATATTGGTAATGGCCGCAGTAACAAAGCAACCGTATGTGAGTCACTAGCTAATTTTTCCATCTCTCCATTGCTCTTTGGGTGAGTCTGGATTGCTTTTGGATGAGTGTGTTCTCTTTGTGTTCCTCCATATACAGACACCACAGAAAGTTTCAGATTGTGGCTTGCCCTTCTTGTTTCACACCAAGGTTGATGTGAAATTCTGTGTACGTGCATTGATTTACTGAAACAACAGTGTTGCCTCTTATTTCTTATTATTTTCTTAGTTACCGGAGTGGTTAAGGCTTTCAGCTTGCCAAGAGAACTGTGGTGAACAACAGGCAAATCTCCAGGTGTGCAAAGGGTTTCTGTGTCGTATAGTCCATAGCAGGAAAACAATACGAAGTTCAGAATAAAGAAGAACCCATTTGCGTGGGAAATACCTCTGTGCTTCCATTTCTCCCTTAAAATAAAAGGAGATATTATGGTATCCAAGATGATACTTAGTGGCAATTACAAAGAAAGACTTTTTAGTGGCAACTTTTATGCACATACCATAGAGTGTCATGACTGTATTATGGAAAATATTCAAGTTTTCATATGTGATAGGTGTTTGAGATAATGCATTCATATTCTGCTCTACTGGTGGTCCCAACCTTTTGAAATTCCTTGACTGTATTTAGTATTTTGCAGGCAGATGAACAGAATGCTTATGAAATGGAGTTGAACCTTCTTGTATCAGTGGTGCATTTGGTGCTGTACAGATGATCAGAAAATATCAAGCCACTTTCTAAATGTTCAGTACAATGCATGATGCCTGAGTATAGTTTAGATAACTAATCTTACACAGAAGTTTCTGTCTTTAGTTTAAAGCAAAATGACAGTATTCTATGTGTATCTGTAATTTTTGTCTGTATGACTTGCTATGCAAAATAACTTTAGCACACAGAGTTGCATAATAGAATAATACTTCATACCATGAGACTGAATGAAATAACATAGAATAGCATAGTTAAAGTTAATCTTTTTTACAAATTGTGAACATAATATAATAATCTTTGTTTGTAATATTGGTTCAGGACCAAGAACAGGCTGTCCTATATTCCTGGAAAAGTGCTACTATGCAAAATAATAACAAGCAGAGGGGTGATCTGATATCTGTGGGCTGCCTGTACTTACGAGGCACTCATCTGTGTGAACGATATGAAGTTCCATCAGCTCTATGACATCTCTGGAAATAATAAATATGTTCCAAAAAAAGCTTTGGAGCCTTAACTGAATTGCCCAACAAACCTTCTCTAATCAATAAATAGAGATAGGCACTTTCAATTGGCTTGGCTGAGTCACTCTTTAAAGATATCTCTCCCACTTACTGTAAAATAATACCCTAAGGAACAAATTAGGAACTTGAGTTAGGAGCCTAAAATAGCAGAGATGAAATGTGTGAGTAGCTGCCCAAATTTTGCAACATCCAAGAAAAATTTTGAACTGTTATACTTGATACTTGAAAAGGGGTTTTTTTGTGTGGTTTTTTTTTTCTTTTTTTGTTTTTTTTTTTTTTCTGTATCTTTCTGTTGTTGCAGAAGGGGCATTAGCAGGGAGGCTCAATTCTACCCTACTAGAATGGAGCTGACCACTTTCTCAACAGATGACAAATACTGGGACTGTAATCATTTCACAAGCAGAGTATAAGGGGATGTCTTCTGACACCATTTCACCTTCTCAGATACCTACAGAAAAAAAATAATCCTGATCTTTCTCTTTTTTACTGCTACTTAACTGATTTCAAAAACAAGCAGCACTGCAGGCAGAGAGTTTCTAAAGGCCACTTGCATGTCTCTAGCAGCCAGTCACTCAGCAAACAGCATCATGGCTTGCAACATTCACTACCTGAAGTGTGATAATAATTACTCAGAAAAAGATTTGTTTGTCTGTCTGAAAGGAAGCCTTTACTCCTGAAGTTATCTTGATAGGAGTGTCAGCTAAAGCCATAGGCTTCCAAGGCGGGACTGAATCCCTCTGGTTTTTTTTTTTTTGTTTGTTTGTTTTTTTTGGTTGGTTGGTTGGTTTGGGGTTTTTTTCATATCAGTATAAACAAGCTCTGCATAATTCAATTTCTAATTGAATCACTCATCTCAGACATAGCTGCTTGGTTAATTACTCTGGAAAATTCTTTTTTTTTACTTGACTTGTTTGTAAAAGGGACTACTGTGATACTGCAAGTTAAAAGTAATAAGTTATTTGGGAAGTAAGGTGTCTTTGTGATCTAATGACTACGAGAAAAGCAAAATCTTCATGCTAGTAAAGTTTATTTTTAGTGCCATGATTTCTACATCTACTGTAAGATAAATGCAAGCTTGGCATATCACATTTTAAACCTTTTTAGATAGCTTATGCTAATTTATGTGTTGCTGGATTAATCTCTGTCAACTCTCAGTCAAAATCAGGATGTCTGTCATGGGTTGTATTTGGTGGAATGCAAAAATCTGACCACATAAAGCAGAAGGGCTTCATCTGGGTGCTATTAAGAGAAGACAGATTGGTGGTGCTAAGACTGTTGTAGAGAAGGAGCATGGTGGAGCAGTGAAGTTAACAGAGGCCAAAGGTTGACCCTAGCTCTAGGGCATGATCACAGCTAGAAGCAAATGAATGAGCTTTTAGGGGTGCGCTAAGACTGAAGGAAAACTCAAAATGAATGAATAATCTATCTTTATTTCTTTCCCCTTTCTCAGTGCAAAGATACAGAGCTTGGTACATGTTTAAAAATAAAGAGAACGGTAACAAAGAAACACACTGCCAACTACTTTTGCTCCTACCTAAGCAGCCAACAATTCCACTTTTGGCTAGCTGCTCAGGATGAGGGGAGTAGCAGCATTACATAAAAATACTTCTTTGTCAAGAATATTTTTACTCCAATTATGTTAAAACAACATTATGATTTCATGAGTTAGCAGTCCCAAAGGAAGTCAAAAGCAAAGGTTTCTTGTATAAAATTTCACTACCTGTCTCCTAGAGAGTGGAAGTAAAAGATGCTTTCAGTGCAGCATGACGATGGGGAAGATCAGTGCAAACATATCAGCAGATCAATAATTGTGCACATACAGGTAGCGATTCTTTCTTGCAGCATGTCGTGGGGACAGAAGCTTAGCAGGACCCTGCATTCCCTACTACTATGGATCCTAACAGGCAGAGCTCCTTCAGCCTCTTGTGCCATCCCTCGTGACTTCATGCATGGCTGCTGGCATTAGCTATTTAGATTATATAGCACTTTAAGTGGTCATACTTCTTTTTCAGTGTTTCTTTTTCTAAATTTTGGATGCTCAGGGCCCCTTATGTTGAATTTATTGAGAAACATGGCTAAATGAGGGAAGAATCTGACACAGAAGTTAATTAGAATTGGGAAAGCACCATTTGCTATGCTTGCCAAAGCTTGACTGCATTTTAAATCTCAGAATATTCTCAGCTCTGGAAATGAAGCATAATTTTTTTGTAATGCAGCAAAACACAATATTGTAAGTTGATTGAGAGACTTTGGAAGTGAAGACGGAATTAAAAAGATAGAAGATTAACATTCTGAATGGCAGAAAAACATAGGAAGGACGGCAAAAGAAATTAGAAGGAAAGACACTGTGATAACTAACATATATATCTTGATAACAGAAAACAACTTCCAAACTTTTGACTCTTCCCAGCATAGTATCTTATTATTACTATCTACTTTGCCAGAAGTTCAAGTGATTAAATGAGCACTAGGAATGAAAGTTAAAGTTTAAATTCAGGATTGGGGTATTAAAATAGAGGAAAGATTTCAAATTCCCATGTTTAGGACCTGTAGGATGACAGAATTCAGGATCTCTGTGCAATTTTAATTTGCTCCTTCAGTGCACAGGCACTGTGATTGTCTTTAATAATATGAAACTGTACTTCCATTTTTCAGTGCTTTCCCACCTCAACCCATGTTGAATTAAAAAGAAATCTCATTTTCTTTACAGAGCTTTCAGGATTGCTGTTAATAGAAAAAGCTAAGTAATTCAAAATCATTATTATAGTTATCTCCACAATGCAACATTATATAAGCAGAGGCAGAGAAATGAAAACTCAAATTATCCGTACAAAAAATAGGCCAATTTCTCTTAAAAAAAAAATTAAATCAGGGCCCTAAATTTTCAAACCATGAGGCTCACTTATTGACTAAGACAAAAGATCAAATGTAAAAAAATGTCCAGAATCACAGAAGCAGTCTATATCTGAAGAAGGTTCAGTCCCCCAGAAGAGCACTCAACTATTTAATCTTAAGGTTATCACTTTTAGGTGATGATCACTTAAGACCATCCTGCTTCTCCCTGGCTTACCCAATACATATCTACTTATGTCACTAGATGAAGCAGCTTATAATCTCTACCCCCACAGGTACCAGATTTGTCCCAGAGCATCACCCATTCCTTTTGTGAATCTGGAATATCTTGTAGTTAACTTAACATTAAATATGATATTATAACACTTGCACACAAGGAAGAACAAGCTGAGATTGCATGAAGAGCCCTAACTGGGACATCTTACGGACTTGTGAATGCTTGGCTTTACTATCTCCTTTTTCCAATGGTTGTGTTAAAAGGTTGGAAGCTAATTTGCAACAGGTTTCCAGAGAGAGCTTGATCATCAGAACACTGGAGTTGTACTGGTTCTTCAATGTCAGTAATAAAGCAGTCAACAATCCAAACAATCTTACAGTAACTGTTGTGTACTCAGCTGCTCAAATGAGTAAAAAAGAAGGAATAATTACAAATTTCAAAGCATAGTGCATTTTTTTATTAAATGGTACTGGGCAGTATACTGCAAATTCATTCTTTTGCATGGTGTGTTAATTGCCTGTTATATTTGAGATGGCCAAGTCTAATCCAGCTCATACTGAAATGTCCGAGAATCTTTTCACTGTCTTGAGCAGGTGCAATGATATCTCTGGATGGCTCTAAGGTTTGTTGGCATTTCACCTGAACAATGCAGATTCAGCACCTGCAGTTTCATGTCACTGTTGTTAGCTCTTTTCTCCTACAAACAATGATTTCACAGACCTCAATCATTCTTTCATTTGTCTGTATGAAATTATGCTCTGCAGTCATTATATCATCATGTGTTTTTAAGCCTATGCCCTGTAGTAGCTGAACCAAAGAATAAACTCTGCAGAATTGTGAAGAAAATGTCCCTACCTAACTGCAGCTTTTCAAGGAGCTTGTTATTGTTCTCATTACAGCTGCACAAACATAAAACTAGAAAGAGAGGGAAACAGCAAAGACTTATAACTAGCAAGCTTCTACCATACCCATGACTACAATGAAAGTAAAATCACAACAATGCCTCTGGCTGGAAAAATGCCAAGTGTGATTTGGACGGAGTCCAACATTTCTGCAAACTCTGTAATAGTAAAAGTTATCACTATTGCTTGAATGAAGAACTCTGTAAGGTCCTAAAAAACACCTCTTTTTCAAACAATCCTACTCCATGCTATCAGGGCATGTGGGCTGTGTCTAATACTCTCTCCTCTGAACATTCACAGAGGGACCCTTGCATCAGTGTGCAGGGACAGGGGTATGCTGCATCCCAGGCCTCCCATGTCCAACCACAACACCCCAACCCCTATAAATTTGCCAGGCCATTCTTGGTTCTCCCCAGGGAAACCTGTCCACCAGTGCTGCAGGGTGGGTGCCCGAGCAGGTGAGTCTGACTGAAGCTGTGAATGTAAGGAGGGGGAAGAGAGAGGCAGTGCACGGTGCTGGTGGTTTCCATGTCCATGACTGGGGATGATACTTCACATCACCTTCTTTTCTAAATCAAATTTTATGTTTTCTTGTTTATTATTTGGTACAGACTGTCCAACTCTAACATTTCTTGTAATAATTTGCTGTGTTTTTCTGTGCTTTTTATACCATCACCGTATTTTTCTTAGGATTGCCAGATTTCCAACAATGTGACTAGATCTTACTGCTCTGGTTGAGTTTCCCAGGTACTGGGCAGCTCCAAGAAATCACAGAATCATAGAATATTTCCAGTTGGATGGGACCTTTAAAGATCATCTAGTTTCAACTCCTCTGTTTTGGGAAGGCATACCTTCCACTAGACCAGGTTGCTCGGAGCCCCAGCCAACCTGGCCTTGAACACAGGCAGTAATGGGGTATCCACCACCCTCACAGGGAAGAATTTCTTCCTAATATCTAGTCTACACCTACCCTCTTCCATTTTAAAGCCATTGCCCTTGTCCTATCACTACATGCCCTTGTAAAAAGTCTCTCTCCAGACCTCTTGTAGAACCCCTTTAGGTACTGGAAGGCTGCTCTAAAGTCTTCTGGAGCCTTCTCTTCTCCAAGCTGAACAACCACAACTGTCTCAGCCTATGTATTCATAGAAGTGCTCCAGTCCTCTGATCATCTTCATGGCCCTCCTCTGAACTCACTCCAGCAGGGCCATATCCCTTCTGTGCTGGGGACCCCAGAGCTGTATGAAATACTCCAGGTGGGGTCTCACAAGAGTGAACTAGGGTGGGAGAATCACCTCCCTCAACCTGCTGGCCATGCAGCCCAGGATACTATTGGTCTTTTGGGCTGCAAGTGCTCCTTGCCTGCTTGTATAGTGAGCTTCTCATCCACAAAATGAGTACTGTCTACTAGTTTGCATGTGAAATGAGTTGCAAAATATGGTTTCTGTGATACACAGAATATCACAACTGCAGCTGACTCATTGACCTTGGCTTGGCTGCCAGACACTCACCCAGCTGCTCTCCCTCCTCAATATCACACAAGGAGAACATAAGGTGAAAAAGCTGGTGGATAAAGACAGGGAGATCACTTGCCAGTCATTGTCACAAGCAAAATAGTCTTGACTTGGAGAAGATTAATTTAATTTATTACCCGCCCCCCAAAAAAAAAATAAAAAAAAAGAAAACACCTTCCCCTCCACGCCAGGCCTTCTTCCCAGGTTCAACTTCAATCCCTTTTTCCCAGCTCCTCTAACTGTTCTACCTCCTCCTACCCCAGGTGGGTCAGGTGTATGGAGAATGGGAGGTTGCAGTCAGTCCATTTCTTCTCTCTGCTCCTTCTTCCTCCTCACGCTTTCCTGCTGCTCCAGTGAGAGTTCTTCCCATAGGACACAGTCCTTCAAAAACATTGTGGGTGCCCCAGCTCCTTCCAGGAAACCTGCTGTTACATGGACTGTCCATGAGGTATATGTTCCTTCAAGGCTCATCCACAAACTGTGGCATGGGGAACTCCATTGCCTTCAATGTGAATATCTACTCCCTCATATTGCATGTAGTGCAGGGAAATCTGCACCTCCTTCCTCTTCTTCTTTTCTGATCTTAATATCTCCAGGGCTGTTTCTCTCACATTTTATAAGTCCTCTCTCTCTCTGTTGCTCTGCAGGTTTCTAACCCCTTCTTAAATACATTTTTGAAGAGGAGCCACAGCTTGGCTGACAGACTCAACTGTGTGTCATGTGGTGGCTCAGTTTTGGAGCCATCTAGAGCTGCCTAATGCAGTGGCAGATCCTTGTTTCTTCTCACGAAGGCCACCCTTGCAGCCCCCTACTGCCAAAACTAGGGTGTGGACACCCAATACAGCTGCTGTAAACCCAACAGTAAACCCAACTTGTCCAAAGAGCACCAGGTTGCAGCACATATCCAGCTCAGCTCTGCAACCGATCCGTGACTGCGTCTGTCCCACCCACAGAGAGTCAGTGTGCGAGCTGTGTATAGCTGGCCATCCTCATGGCTCATTGCTTCCCAGAAGACTGCACCTGCCCTTTCTTCCCATGCTTGCAGCTCCATAACTCTCTTGCTCTAGCATGCCTCACAGCATGATATGCTGATTCAATTTGTTAATGAAAAACTGCTCCCTTTTCACTTAGAGTTAGCTTTCTGACAAGTTTGTTTCCTAACAGATGGTTACCATCCAACTTAGTTCAGTCATAAGGTTTAACTGTTTGTGTGAATAACCATGATGGGCACTGTCCATAATATACATGCAGATTTTTTATTCACAGAAAATCCAGATGAAAATATTTTCAATAATTTCAAAATATTTTTCAATGCTGAGTGGGGAGAGATATACATGATTTAAAAGAGCTGTAAATCCCATGGTAGATTCTGTTACAAACTTGGAGCTCTGGTGAAGAAAACAAACAGTTTTGCAGGATGCCCTAGTTTACAGTTTATACTCCAGAAAAAATTATTCCAAATTGCGCAAAACCAGGCAAAGAATAATAGGCAAGGAAACAAAAAATCTCCAGCTGAAGGCCCAGAGATGGATAAGAGAGCTCTAATGTATGAAAGAAAAGGATTTGCTTTATAGACAAGGCTATTCAGCCAGAAACATCCCCCTGAGACACAATATGATAGATGCATATAAAATCATGAGTGTCATAGTGAAAATGAATAGGGTATAAAATGAAAGTTATCTTGGACCTCAGCCAAGGTGATACCATCAATGTTTTCCACAACTTGAACATTTGCATGGGAGAAAAGGAGAGAACACCCTAGAAGGTGCTGCATGGTTCTTACTCCTCCATGTCAAGCAGCCCTATCCAGACAAGCAGGAACCCTGGGCTGAAAATTGTGGAACTGCCTGAGGACTGGAAATAAGGAGTAATTGCAAGCAAAAGACAACAAGCAAAAGCAACAGAGAAACTCAGTAGATTCTTTGCTTCAGTCTTGGTAAGACTCCCATAACCTATAAAACCTTTATAGCAGATGAGATAGTTTGATTTGGAGTAGGTATAGGAAAAGTATTTAGACTAATCAGAAGAATTAAATATTAATAAGTCACTAGTCACTAGGACCAGAGGGCATCCACCCAAGAGTTCAGAAGGAAATGAGACATAAAGTTGCAAAACTGTTGGCTATCTACAGCAAGTGGTGGAAGGGGAACCCGGGAGCTACTGAGCAGTGAGTCTGACTCATGGGAAAGTGGTAGTGAAGGTATACAGTAAAGATGAGGATTGTTGAATACACAAATAAAGTGTCTATTGAAAAAGTGTCAACATGGCTGGGGTGAAGGGGTGTCCTGTCTTCCTGGCCTGCTGGAGTTCTACAGCATGGACAAAGCAGATAGTGTATTTGAGTTTCCAAAAAGCTTTTGACCAGAATACGTGCCAAAGACTACAAAAACCCTCTAGCCATAGAATTGCAGGAAATGACCTTTTATTTACTCGAGGATGGATAAAGGATGGGAAATAAAGACTGATGCTGTCCAGGGTGGAAAAATATCAGCAATGAAGTTCAGTAGGGACTGATGTGGAGACCAGATTTATTCATCTTCCTCACCAGTGATCTGGAAAGGGAAATGCAGCTAAATGCTCAAGTTTGAAGATGATACTGATCTCTTATCATAGGCAGTGAGGAACTCCAGAAGAAGTTCACAAAACTGAATGGACAAAAAGGTATCTTATTAGTTTAGCTCTATCTAAATGAAAAGAAGAGCATCTAGAGAAAAAGAATCTGAAGTGCGTGTACATGCAGGATTTGGGACTGGCTGTTCCAGCTCAGGGAAGTGATCTTGGAAACATCATGGTCAGTTTGCAGAAATCATTGACCTGGTGTTCAGTACCAGCCCCCTAAAAAGCCAGCAAAACCTCGATCATTGACAGGAAAGGTGTTGAAAATAAGACATAAAACATAATTTTGCCACTATGTAAACCCCTTATCTTGCAAAATTAAAATTTCTGGGTCCTCAAAAAACCACAGTGGAGTTAGACAAGGTACAGAGAAAGGAAAGTAAAATGATGAGGAGGATTTCGCAGCAGCCTTATAAGGAAAGATTTAAAAGGCTTAAGCAGTTTAAAAGGGAAATGAGAAGTCTGAAAGGAAAAAGGACTAAGATTTACAAAATTATGAGGGTGGTGAAAAAGGTTAATGCAGAAGTGAAATTCACTACATCTTGCGATGATAGGACTAGAGAGCACTTGGTGAAGCTAATTTAAAATAGGCAAAATGGAGATACTATCACAGCCTTGAAAGGAAATAGACAAATTCCTTAAAGTGATATATGTTACCTACTGACATATTTTAACCAAGACTTGTGAACACTAGGAAACTATAAGAAGATGGATTTCAGGTAGTGGACTTACCTCTTTTCTCTCAGTAGCATCTTGTAGTGTCACTGTAAAACATATTACGGGCACTGATTTTTTGTCTCACTGTCAATAGGATGTTTCATGAATTCTTATCCCCAGCCTAAATGGGCTGGACTAAGTGACATATATGGAGTAACTTGTCTCCTCACAGCTAACACACACAAAAGCCACTGCTTTAATTTCTTTTTGGTTCTTCCTTTAGAATGACTTTAATAAGCTTTAACCACAATACAAGTTGTGCAATACACTCATATTGAATACTTATACAAAAATACAGGAAGCACAATAAACACAAGGACATGACAACATTAATAAATACGAAACACCGTATTTCTCTCTGAAAGCCCCTCATCCAATGAAATGGAAGATTTTAGTTTTATTCTGTGCCCCACACACTAACGATCAAATGAAACGAGTCTAAATTTTGATTATTCACAGCTCTCTTCCTCTCAGAAACGTACAAAAGGTTTTACTGTCCTCCCACTCCGCTCACCGCTCCTTCAGCTGACATGCAAATAAAATGTGCTCTGCTCCCTTACTAGCTCCTTTCCTCCCACCAGAACTGATAAATAACAAAACTAGAGTTGTTTTCTGTTGCTGAGCAGGCTTGAAACGTATCTTCTCACTTCCCTCTCCCATTCACAACCATATAGAAAAGAAAGGAATACTGCATTATTTCCTTCTGGTATCATAAAACAAAGCAAGTCAAAGCTTTTCTTTCTTCCCACACCCTCCTCTCTCCCTTATCCTGGTTTACTTCCTGTCCTCCTAATAACCCCAGCAAGATGGCACAGATATCTTTAGTTGTTTCATTATCTTTAAGCGTCTTTATCCTTCTCTAATCCTCACCTATTCAGGGTTCATTCATCCTCTTACCTTAGTTGAATGGTTAGTGATGGCCTCCCACGTGTATCCCCCACCTGCACCTACGGCCTGGTTGTTCTGTTCACTTTGAGTTGCCCTTAAAGCTGTGGTACTGCCTGGTGTTGCCTATTATCCACATCACCAGTCCTGAATGGTGACGTGGCAATAGATTCCACAAGCACAGCCCAAGAACACCCCAGACCTGCCACTCAGACAGACACAGTGCGAGGGAGACACAAGACCCTTTGTCCTCAGTGAATATTCAGTGTTATTCATGTTGAACTGAAATGAGTAAGGGCAAGTGACTGGAAAATCAAAGTCCCACCATTTCTGGGCTCAGAAGACTTAGAGCACTCCTCTGGATGTTGTTGGTTCAGTTGTCCTTAAGCAGAATGGCTCTTGGAATGCAAACTAGGCTCAGACACAGGAAATGTCCTAACCAAAGGTACCTGTCAAGTGGAAGCTGATCCACCCTTGATTTCCTCGACCCCAGCAGAATACAACTTCCTATATTAGGCTAAAACTACTCATTTTTCCATTTGAATTTAAAAAAAACACGTGGTATTTTAGGTTAGTTAAATAGCACTTTTTTGGAAAGTTTCCATTCTGCCACTGAATCAAATGAGCCATTAGTCATAGAGGCTTCACATCACTTAAACATCTAAGAGAGTCATAGCAGAGTATGTCTCATCTAGAGGCACCCCATTGTTTTAGAAAGAAAGCATAATTGTGCAGTATTTTTGTAAATTAGTGTTAAAATAAACTTTTTATAACAATTAGAGATTTTTGTTCCTAATTCTTATCATTTATTATCCTCTATGTTTACTAAAAAGTTTAAATGCATATGTGGCATGTGAGAAGATGTGACCTCTTTATTTTAAAGACTGAAACATTCCAAGCTTTAAGACAAAGTAGTAAGCCAGCTTAGAAGGGTGTGATGTACCCCTTCCTTTACTATTGAGCATTGCACTGTGTATTTCAAAAAGAACCAGTGCTCAGTAACTCATGGTAATATGGTCACATTCCTCAAATAACTTCTGTGTTGCTGGGGCAAAAGTCTGAACAACTTCCAACACATGAGGGATAAAGCTGGCAAATCTGAAATCATTCTGTAACACCTCTGTATGATACTGAACACAATTCAAACCGTGTGAAGATCTTGTCCAGTAGAATCCAGAAAAGTAACTTCCTGTGTGTCTATGAACAAAATACTCGTTGCAGTAAGTGAAGTGGCTGCAGCAAATTTCAGCTAGTTTTGGTAATACATTGCAGTGCACAACACTGTTATGAGCAGAAAATCATAATAGACTTAAATAATAAATTTTACTCTCTACCTACTAATTTTTGAGGGGAGTCTTCAAAACTCACTTAATTTCTTCTTTTTTGAATTGAAAAAAAGCACATCTGGTTTCTTCTAGTTTGAGTGCTATATCACAGAATCACAGATATGCTGAGGATGATAAAAATAAGTAGAACGCTACTTCAAAAAACTGCACCCTTAAAATAGCTGTGAAACTTAGGTCTTCTCTTATAATTATGCAATGTACATATAAAGAATGCAATGGTTTGTGTATGCAAATTGAACCCCCGTGGGAGCAGAAACGCAGGTGACATATAGTGGCATTCTTAGGAAATTGAAACACTACAGCAGAAGGCTCTTGGTCAGGGAGACTGTCCAATGGACTGAACTGGTAGTATTCTAGAGACAAGAGATTTACATTAATGCTACCAAAATTAAAAACATAGCTTAAATATAGGTTGTCTGGGCATACAAGCAATTGGCAAGCATTTATCATGCATGTTGAACAACATATCTTTTGTGTACTTGTCAGAAAGAAAAGAAATGACATGAAAGAGGTCAAAACAATTAAAAAACAAACAACTGAGTCCTGGGTGTTATCATTACAGCCATGTAATAGTTTCTCAGATAATCTTTGCCTGGTTTTGGTTATCCAGTGCAACAAGGTGTGGAACAGTGACTGCAAATACAAGAGTACAGAGAACAACTGTTCAAAAGAAAAATAAACCCTACTCCCAGTTTTATCCAACTTATAAAAGAGTTGGGCTAGATAAAGAAGAGTGTGAGATTTTTGTCTAATAATTTGCTGCATGCTATGCAGTTACTATATACTCATTTATTATTACATTGCATTAATACACTTACATATATTATGTTTAAAATAAGAATTGGGAAGATGATTTAAAACTCAGCTGATATTCCTATGTCTGACAATACTCACAGTTCTCAAGCCTGTCTAGCCAAGAGTGAAACACAAAGATTAGACAGATAAATATAAAAGGATTTCTCACTCTGAGACAGAATTTGTAATGAATGCATCAAACTCTGTTAAGCAACTGAAGAAGCCTTGGGTTATAACAGAGGCCCCCATAAATGTACAAGTTCTTACAGGAGCTTGGCACCTTGAAGTGGCACTTACCACCTCCAGGTGTTAGGCAAGCTGTTCAGCACCTTGAAGAATGAGATTTTACATAGCTGCACATAAACCTCCAATTAATGTGCATTAGATTTGCAGGCTTGACAAAGAAACAGATTAATTATCATCTGCCTGTTTAGATATTGCTAAAGATATTTGTATAGTGCTGAAGAGCTCCTATCTTTTGAAAGGGAAAATTTGTGGGTTTAAGTAAAATACATTTAATGTATGTTTTGTAATCCATAAAATCTAAAGGGGATACAGAATTTGCCTATGAATTATATTTTAAATAAAAACTGAAGCAACAGAATAAACCAATTATTCATTTAATATGAATGATCTCCATAGAGGATGTTTCTCAAGGTGCGCAAGCCAAAGCTAAGGGCAAGGTATAATCAGTTGACAAAATCCATTCTGTTTTCTTTATCTGTTCCCTGAAGCCACAGTATTACTATCCATTTTCATTCAAATTTGTCCCAGGCCTATTTTCCCAGACTAACGTATTTTAGATTAATTTTTTGGAGCAGTTTAAAAATCTGGAAGATCCTTACACTGGAGGAGGAGATGCATTCTCCACGCCTCTGATAGTCCATTTCTGGGAACCATGTGCATTCATTTTTGCAGTAATAAAGGACTGCATTCAAAAGTGCTGGTAAGTGATGAAGGTCTAGAAGACAGTAAAGAATAAAGCCTGTTTGTTGGCAGTATTCATTTTAAGAGAGACTAAGCCTAATCTCAGAAGCCCGTAAAGGAGCTGTGACTACCATCTCTAAGGTTCTGGGAAATTTTATATTGGCACCTTCTGTCTAAATTAAGAAGCAAACTATAATCTCTTCCTAAGATATACACAATGGTATGCGTATCTGGCTGAGAGAGAGAATGTGGAGTTCAAGTAGAGTCGATTTCATTTAACTTGTTAACAAGGGTATAAGTCACCCATCTTTTTGGGCTGGATTCATCATCGCTGTGCACTACGAACTGATTATTTTTCTCAGGTCTGAAATGAATGTAAATTGACTTGCCAGCAGCTAACCTCGTTGGTATCAATGGCTGCCTAAGCTGTAGTAAAAGGGTGATTCAGATGTGCTGCATGCATCTGGGGCAGACAAGACTGAGCTGCCTTCCTCTTGCTCTTGTCAGAGGGATCTCTTTGGCAGTCTGTCACACTGTGCTGCACAAAGCTGTTTCATTTTTTCCCAACCTCAGCGAGCAAGGTCAGCTCAGTGATCTCAGTAAAGCAGGCAAATGTGTTTTTTTCCCCACAGTTGAAAATTAAATGTATTAATTTTAACTCAGACTGGCTCATAAAAAAAATCAATTTTTTGTCAGCAACAAAACTGCTCACTGAAGTGTCATCTTCCATGACCAGCTGGGAGCCTTGAGGCTGAGCAAATCCCCCTCTCTGCAAGGATATCTCATGTATCTGCTCCCTCCATGCCTGGACGCAGAAAGTGCCTGCCCCTCTTTTCCCTCCCATCTCCTGTGGCAAGCCCTATTCAGGTGACACCATGCTGCTGACCAAGGAAAGGAGAGACAAGGTAATGCTGCCCACCACTGGGTTTCCTCTTTGCTTGGGAAGCACCTTCTGCTAGTGTGGCTGCTGACCAAAAGATACGGAGGTAGATAGGAAGCAAGAGCAGGTGTGCAGGCAGGAGCAGATAGCTGTGTGCTACAGGGGCTGTGGAGTTTGCTTGTTCTCTACCCTCTGAATCGTCAGAGCAAATGGGGCCATGTAAGAGACACTTTGCCACTGTTGCTGAGCCAGTGTGGATTTTTCTGTGATCATCTACTTCACCTCTTTTCAAAACCAGTCCTACTTGTGAAAGACCTGATGTTTATTTAGGTCCTTGTTGTCAAAATGTGATCTGTGGAGGTTGATCATCTTCCTGGGACATCAATGGAGTTTCTTTAGTCTGTTTTCAGTGAGAGTATGTACACAGTCCAGATGTGAAAAAGAAGCTGAGTTATGTATCTACTGAACCAAAAGTAGCATTTGGAAAATTTCTGAGGCTCATAAACTTTTTTCCTTCCCACATTATTTGTCCAAAGTAGGCTGCATAAAAATATTCTTCATTAAACAATTTTTATCATTGTGATTGCTAGAGTGGGAACTGACAGGGAACAGAGGCACTGGATATTGATAATGAAAGTGGCTTGCTGAGAACTGTAAATATTGTTAAAGTTAGAATACACTGTGCTTAGACTCCATGTGATCTGTAAACCTACAGCAAATTGATCTGTTAATATTAAACAGACAGACACTATTGCAAGCAATGGACATTCCATTTCAGGTCAGCACGAACTCCATGGGGAGATGAAGATGTGTCACATACCTACCAGGCTAAATCACAGACAGGTTCGCGTTTCTTATATATCAGTGGTGCCAAGCCAACTCTTGAGAATTTAGCTGTAGTGTGTTAATAAAAACAGAGGGCACTTCTGTGTAGTATCTACTTTTCCTATGTCTAAAGTGCTCCATAGGACAATTATGTAAGCTAATGGGACAGTAGTGGATCAATAGCAATAGCGTGAGAAAATGTTGCTGTAGCACACAGAAGCCAGCAGATAAGCTGGTTAATGCTCCATCAGTCATCTGGTACAATAGAAATACTCATTATGAGAGAATTCCAGTGTGTGATCTCTTTGGAAAATAAACACTTGAACCTGACTTTTGGGTTTTTTTCCCCATAAATGCTGGAATGTTCCCTAAAAGTATTTAGGAAGAGGCCAGATGCATTGACCACACACAGTGCTAGAAAAAATCAACTCTCCAGCCGTAACCGTTCTTCAGCCATAATCCTGAGAAACATAGAAAGTGAGTCTTCTGTGTTTCCCATGTCCCTCTGGTGTCAATACGACAAAAGAAACATCCTTCCAGGAATTAGCTAGGGAGGGATTGGTTTGATTGGATTGATTGGATTGATTGGATTGATTTGATTTGGGAGTGTATGAATGAGTCCGTTCTGTCCCTCACTTTATGACCCAGGAGTGTGGAGAAGAACACAAGGACATAAGGACATGAGTAATGCAATTATTTCATGCTATTCTGAAGTAGCCTTACACTTTGGAACCCAAAACTGAGGGCAGGTTTCAAAATCTCAGTAAACATGTAAATCAAAACTGTGGGAAGCTTCACCCTGAAAGCTGAAAAAGCCAAATGCTTCCCCAACCAATTTTAATGGAAAAACACATTATCACTGATAAGCACTGAATGCTTTCCTAAGGGGACAGGAAAATCTTCATTACCAGAGGAAAGTTTAGGAAGAGTTGAACAGCTCTCATACGTGAATAGTGAATTACACAGTTCTACCAGTAAGGGTTCCTTCCACCCCTGAGTTTTATTTCCTTTTGCCCTCAGATGGCTGTCAGTAGTTCATAAAGTTTTTTTTGGGCCAAGGGCTGTTTTCAGGCAGACCCAATTCCAGCTTCCTGCTTTCTGTAAAAGAGCCTTGAAGATACTCCTGGCATCTCCTCCTGGCACAGTACCCTGCAGCTGCAGTGTTGCCAATGGCATCACAGTATTTCTCCCTTATTGTTTACCTGTCCATGTCATATTGCCTCTGTGCTCAGTTTATTCAGCTAAGACCCTCTTAGCTACTACCCCAGGAGCTCTGGGGTGGTGATATCCCACTTTCTGTTGCCTGTTTCCCCAGGCAATACCCGGTTGAGACAGGATGGTGCTCCACAGCCAAGATGGTTTCTGGGCACTGAGTCCAGACAAAGGAGAGTGCAAATCCTCAGTCCAAAGCCTGGGTTTCAGCTCTGTGAGGACACTTGAGAAATGTCTGAGTGGCAGGGATATCCCTCTGCTTGAGAATACATCTCAAACCTTGCCCTGGCCTGTGTCCCTGAACTGAGAGTTTGGATAAGGCAACCTGTTCACTCAGGTGTTTTAAAGACTTACCATTTTCTAGCATCCTTCTTTTCTTTTTCCACTGGCCACTCTCAATTCCTGGAAACTGTTGCTGCCTCAATTTCTTACCATCAAGAGCAGTACCAGCTGCACCCCGTGCCTATCGTGGGGAGATCTGCTGTTGCTGCAAGCAGTGAGGAAAAATTGGGAGAAGGAAATGATGTCTAGAAGGTCTTTCTCTGTCTCCTGCCCTCACCTTCCAGATGCAGCAGTAGCAGTGCTGTAGCAGCTTATTCATAGCCTCTGGAAGAGGCATCTGTCTCTTCAAGTGTGATTCATACTTGAACGACTATTGCATCTCCTTCAGAGAGAACAGATGGAAGTGTTCCGTATGCCAGATTTGACTACAAGTTGTCAGTCGGACCACACTTGAGTCAGACATGGGGACTCAGTAGTTTACAGTAGAAATTCAAAGGATTTCAAGACAAACCTCACTCTGCTTGGCCTGAAATCATGCAACAGCTGCCTATTCCATTCCCTCCTCTGTGTCCTCTGTAGATGGCATCAGAGCTCTCTCCATCTGTGGGCTGTAGCCTTCAGGACTAATGACGCTTTTGTCGTTTTCAGTCTTGGGTTATTCTCATGTGTGGCATTTTTACAATTACCACAAACCTGCTTTTTGCTCCAGCAAAACCAGTTGATTCACATAGAAATAAACACTGGTCATCAGGATGCCCTTACAGAGTCCAGATGCTGCAATGGAGACCTGTGCATGAGGCACATTATCTGCTGTGAAACATCAAAGTTAATCGCACAGATAATGCCTACAAAAATATGAAGTGTAAGAAGATACTGTGAACTAACTGAGGCTTAAGCATGATGTAAAATTATGCTCTCAAAATCAAAAGTTACCAATTGATGTCAGTGTGCCTTTGGGTGTTCCCACTGCAGAAGAACATGACAGATTAGTATCTTGTTAACTCATTCTTGGTTTTATAAAAGTTGTTCCCCCTTTAAAATGTCCCTCGAGGACGTGACCTACCAAACCACATTCTCTCCTGCAGCCTAAAGTATTATCATTGGAATGCAAGACATCACATTATTTTTAGCAACTTAGTATCTAAAATCATTCGACCACAAGACAAAGGATCCCTTCTGAGAAAACTCATGAGCTTGAACATCCATTTATTACCCACTAAAATGTTCTCATTTGCCTTCCCTGTGCAAAATTTGTTTCTCAGTATTCAAATTCATTTTCAGAAAAGATATTTTCACAGTAATAAATCTCTGCATTGTGTTAAAGGGGGTGAGTTGGAGTGGAATATTGGGCTGTATACAGAGAAATCTGACTCTAGGACAGACTGACAGGCTCAATTACCTGTCTGATCAAGGCAAGATTGTGGCAAAAAGAGAGCAAAATGAGCCCACTGTCTTAATGTATTGCAAACTCATTTAACCAGCTAATACTGACCGGATGCCTCAGTCAGCCTTTCCTGGGCAGAGAGCAAATGGAGCTATGTGAAGTGTCTGGCTGGAAAGACCTTTTTGAAGGTCTGAACAATTGCCCTCTCAGTGCATTTAGGTGAGGGGCTGTGTGAAGGCAAGGAGGCATCTTTCAAAATACTTTTTTTCTAAAATGGGATGAGCAGTAATCTCTGTCAGCTGCCACGAGACTACGGGTGGTAAAATTGTGAGCTAATCTATTTGGCTTTTTATGGTGACAAAGCATCTCTGTGTCTTGTAGGCACAGACCTGGGAATGTCACTGCCTTGCAGGGAGGAAAAGCTGAGTGTGGCATCATCTTTTTTGTCTCTTCCCAGGAAAGAATGCTACCTTATGCATTTTCCAGAAGGAACACACTGGCTTCTCCAAACATTGCTTAGGGCAAAGCCATGTCCTGATGATGCAAATCAGGCCAGATTTATTTTGGAAACCTGCTCTCCAGAGTGGTCTGGCTGCCATACTAATTATTCCCTACTCTTGGCAATTTCTTGCTCTGACTGCATGTCCTTTTGAAAGCTGTTGACAAGATCTACACACCACCCAGCAGAGCCTGGCCTGCACACAGCCTGATCTACACACACAAAGTATTCCTTGCTAAAGTTCACAGTGTGCAAGTGGGTGCTGGACAAAAAACAAGCTGCAAAGATGGACAAGGAATAATTGTGGTTGGCACAACTGCAGGTACCAGGGTGAAATTCATATTACAGATCATCCACAGAGAGGCAACGCCCCCGCCCCCAAATCCTCAGGTACTTTATTTGCAAAGATTATCCTGACATTCTGTCATTTTAGGTAGTGCAACCTTAGTGAACTCTCTTAGTTATTGTCAAGAGAGGTTGTTCTCTGGATTTGTTTAAGTCAAATGTTGTAGTACTTGATGTCTTCCCCTTTTCATTAGAAAACATTCTTAGGCTGCTACTGCTTTTGCTGTCCCTAGTCCGAATTAAAAATAAATCTCTATGCAAGGAAATGCAGATGCAGCTGTACTGCCAATATATTCAGTGGCAATGCAGAAACCCTGGAAGAAGCTGAGTCTTTGAAATGGAAGGCAAGTGTCTTTACAGGACTATTCTTTTCTTGTTTCTGTGGCTGTTTTTCTGCTTATTTCCACATATGAGACATCTCTTTGAGCTATTTTCCTTTTAATTAATTTTCCACACAATATTATCCCTGAATAGAGATTTTTTTTTAAAAGTGTCTCTTTAAATTCAGAGTGCATTTCAGTGTGTCATCTGCTTCTTCATGCTTCTAGTTCAAGGATGGTTCTGAAATTGATTACAGGACGTTTATCTTCGTTTGCTTATAAGTGCTAATGATATACATCCTCAGTACAATATTATTCAATAAGGAAGAGGAAAAAGACAAATGGAGCAAGATAGTGGCTAGTAATCATGTTAATTTTTCCTTAAGAGAATGGAGGTCTATCAACTGCTGATTTTAATCTGCTCCTGGCAATTTAGATTACATTGTTCATCAGTTAGAGCCCAAGCATGGAATGAAGCAGATTGCTGTCAGAAAGCTTTGGATGAATGATTATTGAACTTTGCAGTAAAACTCTACTTTAAAAAAATCTCTCTTACAGAGCAAAACATCACCTCCAATGGTAGAAAATCCCCCAAACTGGGAAGAAGTATTGATTGGAGAAGGGGAGTTGACAAAGTGTGTCTGATGGATTTCTTGGCCCCCCATAATTATGGCTGTGTAATGCCTTGAGGTTCACCACAGGATGCAGCCTGCTTGCACTTCCCTCTCTAGTACCATCCTGCTAGCATAGGAAACAAAAAGGTATTGCTATGCTGCATGAGGGCACTTCAAAATTGGCTTTCAGTTGTAAGGCTAAAATTCCTCAACCCAAACCTTCCCAATCCCCTCCTGCCTACATAGGAAAATTTCTGTACATTTATATAGGGGAAAGATGGAGCCATTATTTCTCACTCACTGTAGTGTTTGCCTTTGCCCCCTAGTTTCTTAGATACTTACTTATAGCATGCTCAAAAATAGTTTCTTTCACTTTCTAGAAATCAAAGCTAAGTGCAGGGGAGACTGAAGCCCTTTTTCATCCTCGTTGACTAGTTCAGTGTGTGAACGTTTGTGAATCAGGATAACGTGCTTACAGCAGCTAAGAAAGAGCATGCAGGGAGAATCACACATTCAACTTCAGCTCCTCAGCAGTGCAACTACACTGAATTTTGCCACCCCAAAGTGAATAAGGCATTTTTTCTATAAACATGGTTTGGAACATCAGAGGGTGTCATTGAGCTTTGAAGTAAGAGCCCAGGGAAGTGGGGCTTGCAGCCTCTGCAACATCTATGGGATATGGAGGGAGAGAGGGGTGATTACATCATGTGTCAGAGTCACTTGTCCTGCACAGCAAAGTCCTGCAAAACTCAGGACACCCTGCCCTCCCACTCACAGCAGCAAGACCAGTAGGTGGCCTGGCTTTCATGGCTCTTTCCTGGGCAAGGTTGCTCCCAGGTTGTGACAATCTTTCTTTCTTCCTTTCCTCCCCCAGAGTCCTGCACGCTATCCAGCTGCCTGTTCGCCTCTGTCTAAAAGTATGCTGAAACATGGTGGAGCAGAGGTGACCTATCTGTGCCAACCCAATGGCAGGGCAGGTCTTATTTCCTGAAGAAAAGCACAATTACAAAAGAGAAGAAAAATTCTTGCAGTACTTTATAGTAGGTACAGTTAATGCAGAAAAAAAATTACATTAGCAATGTCCACTAGGAATAAACCCATTTAGTACACAGCAAGCTTTTGTTGAGCACTGGCAGTATAATTTTCTATCCTGCAAGAAAAGCTTTGCACATATTTCTCTGTTTTCAAGAGCTCATTCATTAATATTGCTTCCTCATCTATAAAGTGAACTCATGACTTTGCATAATCAGTCTCCCCCCTGTATGAGACAGAATCGAGCCAGCATTGCACATAGCATTACTCTTGAAGGGCAGCTTCCAGAGCTGCATTTTAATTAGGGTGATAGGTTGTTTTTTCCTCTAATGTTTCAGGTAGACTAGTGGGTTTCTGAACCTTAATAAGTTACTACCTGTCAGCCAAGGCAGGCGGCTGCCAAGGTGCTTGCTTCTTCCCTAGTATTTGTCAAGGAAAACATTTTTTCTCCTATTAACCTAGACTGAAGCCTTAGCTGACACATTTTAGATCACATTTGCAGTAAGAACCTCCAATCAATTACCAGTAGCTTGTTAAACTGCAAGTGAAATAATCTTCTCTCTTCCTCCAGAGTGCTTAGGCACAGCTGTGACACAGCCCATTGCATCATCCTTAGGAGAGCTTGCTTAATGGGAAAGAGCAAAGTCTATCTTATCTGCCTTCTATTTCTTAAAAATGCATGAGAAATGAACCCCAGGTTAATTACATAGGTTTGCTGTCTGTAGGAGGAAAGATAGTTCTGTGTGTTAATGATGAATCCACAGACAGGTAATTTCATACATTCTGATTATAAAATAGCAATGGTATTTTCTGATATTGACCCTTTTTTCCGGTAATACAGATGCTGCAGTAATTTGGGATTGAAAGTTTCTTGTGCTGCCTGGTGTCATTTAGCCTTGCTTGAGCTTGTTTATTTATACAGAAAGTGGGGAAAATAACGCTTATCTTTCTTACAAGGCTGTGAGGAAGCTTTTGTTGCATAATGGCTGCAAAAAGTCCTGGGAAATCTTGGCTAGGAGAAATAATATAAACTGTGTGCTCGCATTAATTGGGGATTTATCTTTTAATGTTAATCTACTGGAGTAGAACTTCTAAGATCATTTAGCCTTTCAAAGGAGACATCCAACATTATAGTTGAAAGTGTTGAATGTATTTATCTGCTAGTAAAGTAAACCAAAATGTATTTTGAGTTTCTTAAGCTTAAATTCTAGAAACACAGATGATGTCCTGTTCAGGTGTTGACTCACTGCATGACTTGCTTCTGAAGCCATGGTTGTCTCTTGAAAGTGGCTGCCAGGTGTACATGCTTCATCTGCACACTTTGGAGACATGTCTGCAAATGTGCTGGACTGCAGCTCAGAGCAGGGTGTTTCTGCATGTGCTTGGAAGCCTATATTTAGACTGCACAGATAAGATCCAGAGAATCCATCAGGATTACAAGGTAGACACACAACAAACATAGATGCCAGATAGGGCTTACAAGTACAGAAGGATAGACTGTCTCAATTGCTTCGTTTCAAATGTTCATTGTAGGTAGACACCAAAATCCAGCTCTTAAAAAACTTGCCATCTAACCTTCAAGATGAACCTGTAAGTTCACAGATATTCATGCTTCCCATGTAAAGTATTCCTCAGGTATCCTTACTTCCTTGTAAGTTTTGGCATCTACAAAAGCTCAGCAACTGGTTCACACTAGGCCACATAATGATTTGTGCAGTGGTATTTCTCACATGGGGACTCAGCCCAGTAGGCATTTACATTTTAATGACTAGACACATCTCTCCCAAACACATGACTAGAGTGTGTGCCGACAGTGCTATTTTCCTTCTTTTTGTGGAGATGTTAAAGGACTAGAATTCAAGAGGAAAGAATTTGGGTGTTTCCTCTTCTTCTGCTGGTGGGGGTTGGAAACTGCAAGCCTAACCTCTTGGGAGAGCATCCACACTTTGATTGCATGTTTTGCTGAAGATAGTGGGTTCATCAAAGCAGTGGGACAACAGATGAGGATTGTGAGGACAAGTCAGTAATTTGATGATTCAGGCACCTAGAAGAAGACCTGATCTCTGGTGTGTGCTGTAACCTGCACACAAAGCATTGATGAGAGCAGAGACTGTTCTACTTACCTGTAAATGTCTGATAACACTATAGGATTTAAACCCAGGCTCTCTACTGTTAGGTAGATGTTTTATCTGCATCACTGTGCTGCCAGAAGACCCAGGTTTCCCTTGGGTGAACAAGGTTCAGAGGCTTAGAGGAAGACCTAAGACTGATACTCCCTTTAGCCTCATGAGTGATGATTTGTGTGCAGAGCGGGATGCTTTATGTTGTCTGGTTTAAGGCTAATCTCCATAAACATGAAGGCATAGAGGAGCAATGCAAGGCAAACCAACCCAACATAGTCAGTGCCAGCCAAGCACACCCATTCTCTGGGCTACCAGCCCCACTGCCAGTGAGGCTCTCCATGGTTCCCCTTACAGGCTGGGATTGTGGGGGAATTCCTGCCTCCAAGGTTGTGGGATACATCATGGAATGCTGGCAAAAGCATTTCCAGTGTGTAAGAGATTTATTGCAGGATATTTAGGAGAGGAACCAAAGGTGGTGCAAAGGGAGACATCAAGGTCATTTGAGGAGAAACAATTGTGGAATAAGAGAGGGGAAAGGGGATAAAGTGTGTAAATAGGCTGTTGTTTCTAGCAGTGTCCTGCACCTGATCCCCACTACAGGTGGGTGTATTGATGGTGGAGGAGGGGTTGGGGGAGTTCATGTGTGTGTGCAGGTAAGAGTACTAGCACCCAGACTGAGGTGACAGCCTGGGGGTGCCTATGTCCCAGTGACAGCATCAGGGGAGACTGGGATCCAGAGGCAGCTACTGGTCATATGCATATATATTTACATGTTTTCCATGTAAGGGGTTTCATCCTAATCAGACGGAGTGGGGAACGGGATCAGGCCTTTTGTGCTCTGCATGCTTCAGTGATGTGTTTTCTGTCTGGCCAGCAATGCACATGTGTAGATATATCTGTGTATGTATGCAGATATGTGTACATGCTTTGTGTGCATGCGTGTGTGCCTGTTGGACACACATGCTTAGCCTTGCTACTGGCTGGACCTGGGGCCAGAAGGTTGTGGCCTCACCTCGAATGGGCTACTGGATCTGGCAGCTTCTAACAGGTACAATCCAAACCATGAGCTTGAGGACCCAAAGGGGGAGTATAAATCCCCTCACAGAGAACAGTAACGAAGACACCAGGGTCTCCTTTCCAGTCATGACTCTAGAAGAAGGCTGTGAAGCTAAGACAGGTTGAAGCTCTTCAGTGGTGCCCCGATTAAGCACCTAAAATTCAGAAGAAAGGTTTTGGTTTGGTTTTATTGTAAGGATTAGCCTAGATGGCTACCTGTTCACTGAACTTATTTCTTCAGACTGCATTGAGGCAATTGATCCAGCCTGAAGGAAGCTCTTACTGCTTGGCTCACAAGTAGGCAGTAGGCAGCGTTATTATATTCTTTCTAAATGCCTCTATTATGAAAATTTCAGACTTATTAGTCGAGTAAAAAGAAGAGAGGAAGAGAGGAACACATATACTGCTCATTTTTTGAGTGGAAGAACTGGATGATACAGAAGCAGAAACTACTGTTTCTCAGGACTGTAAATAACATTCCAGCTCTACAACTGTCCAAATACAAATATGTGATCAGATAAAAAAAATGTGAAGAAAACTTATTATCAACAAAGAAAAGAAACAGATGCCTATGTTTATTGGCTGCTGCCATGTATAAAGATCTGGTCCTGGGGAAAATGCCTACAATTTACAAAATAAACTAATGTGTGCTACTGCTCTGTCCCCAAACAACTCACATGGAATTACATCACTTTATTGAAACAATGAATTCACCAAAATTTTTGTTAAAATATGCAGGAAAACAAAATATACTGAAGATTATCTTGGTCTGAATGAAGGTAGTGAGAAAATTTCCACCAAATTTTACTAGAGAAAGATTTCTTAATAAATAGAACAAGGCTTAGTTATAGAAAAGTACAAATGAAATACTATCAGGATTAGCTACTGGTCCTTAGTATGGCATTAATGATATAGTGTTCAGTTCAGTAAAAAAATGAAGTACAGTTACAAATAGCACTTGAGTGCTAGGGATTAACTGAATCATATATGGAGACTGGGAGTAGAAAAAACCAAGGAGGAGAAATTTCTGAAAGATTCATTAGCTGATTTCTGATTGTACTGCTACAGTCTTCCAAAATGCACTGGTCAGGCTTTGCCTGTGCGTGAAATATTTGTGGCTTGTAATAAAAATCATAAGATTCAAATTAGCATTTGTTAACCTTTTCCTGATAAAAGCAGGAAACTCCATCTTTGGAGATAAGAGTAGAATCTTTCTAGCAAAAGCTATGAAAAGAATTTAAGAACTATACAAAGAGAAGAGAAGCAGAATCAAGGTTTCATAACATCTGGAAGTACGTTTTTGTTTCATGTCAAATTTGTGTCTGTGGTGTTTTTGGTTATTAATATGAGCTCACTAATAGAAGTTGCTTTGAATGTTTGCACTAAAGCATAATTATGGGAGAGAAAGTCTGACAGGTAAAAATTTTCCCAAAAGAAACCTCAAGATTCAAGATTTTCATATGATTGCACATGTAATTTTCCTTTAATTCAGGCGGTTTAAATGGTTTCCATAATGTACTTTAACTTAGGGTTGGTGCTGCAAGTCTGGTTCAAAAATTGCCCAATGCACATTCCAAACCGATTACATCCACTTGCACTTTTTCTAATTGCATCCACTTTCAATGATAAGATCTAGATACAATGGAAGGCAATATTTCCCTTCAAAGATTGCAATCACTGGTGATTTTGTCTATTCATATAGAGTATCAGGCTCAGCAAGGTGCTGTCCTGAAACATACTGAGCACTTCAGAAAGCCAATTTTTTCAGCTGCTGCAGAAGCCAGCATTGTGTAGCTGGCAGGTGTTTGGCATGGTACAGGGCAAGTAGTGAAATTACATTTTAGAACTTTTCCTTGTAATTACTTTGGCACATGGGAACTCTAAATTTTCTTTTTTCTTTCTCCTCTTGTAGAGGTTACAGCCATGTGAGGGCTGAGTGTAAGCGGGACATTCTCATTTATGAATGCCACGCTTGTCACCAATAATGTGATACTTGCAATTAGGCACATGGTTGTGTATGTAGTAGGCTTTGTAGCTCTACTTACCTTGAAATTAATTTAAACTTAAAGGGCTTCTTTGTAATCCTCTCTGCAGGAAAGGTACAACAGAGAAAGAGCTGATTAATTTATCCTCTGTGGGCAAAGTGTCATTTATCCAAAGTGCTGAGGATTATTTCCTTGCACTCCATACTCTTCATGATTCAGAGACTAAAAGCTTCATAGGCCTTGTCAGATTTACACCTTAGGGTGAGGTTTGCTGTAGTCTGTGCTATTCTTCAGCACCTTCCAGCACAAAGTCACATTCTCACTTGAATAATGATAATTACTGAACTCTGCAACTATGGAGAGATTCAGATGGAAGTGTCCAAGGTCACTTCTTTCCTTTGGTGACACTGGACCTGGATTTTGATCGGAGTCCCCTCGCTGGGCCCTTGGCAGCTGGCAAACTCAGGACAGGGATGGATTTGAAAGATGACATTTACTTCTGTCCTCAGCATTTTCTTTACTTCTATTTAAGTTTGATCCCATGTTACTACATGCAACAATTATTAATCAAGCTTATAATCAAAGAATCCAAGGGATGTGCTTAAAAACTGGAGCCAGCTTTCAATAAGAGCAAAGATGATACATACATCCTTTCAGCATATGAATTATTTGTTTACTACAGTGAAATTTGAGAAAATTAGAAATCAGTATGTATCAGAAGTGGACATATGATATGTTATGATAAATGCATGTTCAAAACTTGTTTGATTTTGGTAAGAAATAGCATAAATCTTAATGAAACATTGATATAATGAAGCTCAAGTAATTGGTTTAATTACTGCATCTTGTGATCAAGAATTTTTGGGGCTTTTAGTGCCATCTAGTGAAGTTTGGGTGGAATTGAAATGTAGCTATTTTCACAGTGTTGCATATATGTATGAATATATCCTACAAAAAGAACTCTCCTAGATTAACAATGCTATACTTTTAAAAATATAAATAGCTCTTTAAATTTTGTTGCACATGTATTCATAGGAGAAATCACATGTATATTGATGAGGTTTGCTTCTAGACCACAGCATACTGAACTCTGAAATGCAGACATTTCTGATGGGAAAACAGGTCAGTAATTGTAGCAGTCTTTCTAAAGGAATAAAAAAAGAGTTGAATCCAATTTAAAGTAACTGCAAAACTCGAAGTTACTGAACATGCCATATTTGAACTATCTAAAATTTAAGCTAGTGCTATATATGTTTAGTGACCTGATCTGTTCTCATGAGACCCCACCTAGAGTACTGCATAGAGTCCTTGTGCCCCCAACATAAGAAGGACATGGAGCTGTTGAAGTAAGTCCAGAGGAGGGCCAAGAAATTGTTAAGAGGACTGGAGCACCCCCCTATGAAGACAGGCTGAGAAAGGTGGGGCTGTTCAACCTGGAGAAGAGAAGGTTGTGTGGAGACATAGCAACCTTCCAATATCTGATGGGGGCCTACAGGGAAACTGGAGAGGGATTCTTCATCAGGAACTATAGGGGTAGGACAAAGACTAATGGATTAAAACTGAAAGAAGGGAAATTTAGGCTACATATCAGGAAGATATTCTTTACTTGAGGGTGGTGAGGCACTGGAACAAGATTCCCGGAGTTGTGGATGCCCCATCCCTGGCAGTGTTCAAGGACAGATTGGATGGGGTATTAACCAACCTGGTCTAGGGAAAGGTATCTCTGCCATAGGTAGAGGGTTTGGAATCAGATCATCTTTAAGGTTCCTTGCAACTCAAACTATTTGATGATTCTAAGATAAAGCAGGAGAGAGCAGCCATCTGCTGACTTTGTGCCCTGCAGTTCTGTCCCTGTATCTTTCCAGGCTTCCCGATTTTTCTCCCACCTGCTTTTGTACCCTGTAACATCTATGCATTGCTTTGTCTTTGTTGAAAAAGTTAGTTTGATAAAAAAATAACTGAAGAAAAAATTCATCAGAAAAACTTCTCAGATCCAAACCATAGGTAAGGAATTTATCTTCCACAATGAGCCCCAGAATCACCCTGAGGTTATAGCCTTCGTTTGGTGACATTCACATGATGTGTCCAAGGTCTATCTTTAAAATATGTAATAGCTGGTTTTGCTGTATACTTACATCTCTTTCTCTGGATTTTGCTATGAATTGCTAAAACCCTTTAATTTTAGTATGTGAAAAATAAATATTTTTCTTTTCTTAGGATATCAAGGTTTTTTATTGATCAGTCTATAATGTTATAGTGCTTGAATTTAAACCAGACAATTTCTGAAACATTAGTAGTATTACAGTCTTATCTTCAGACCCTAGTTAGATTTAAATAGTTCTTCACTAACTGAGAATATAGAATATGTGAAACATGAATTCTGATCTTGGAAGTGTACACAGTGCAAATCCAGACTGCAACTAAGCAAATTGAAAAACTGGTTTTTGGAAGACTGTTAAAAAATTCTGAAAGTGCGTCTGTCTGGATGGTGAGTGCAGGTTTGCTCTGCCACTGCTCAGAACTGGTGGAGCTCTTGCCTGAATGTCTGGGGACTGAGCTGAACTAACTTACCTCAGCACCATTCTCTAGCTGCTGGAACATCTGACTTCTGCAAGGCGTGAGAGTCATTTGGTGGTACCTGAACCCCTTTGTCTTGAGACACCCTCTATAAAATCTGTGTAAACTATAGAGTTTTGGGTCTTGGTAGAAAAAGAAAAAAACTCAAGAAACATACAAACAAGAGCTTACTTCCACTGTTATATTTAAACTATATTTCAGCCCAACCCCCTTAAATGTGGCAGTGAAAAGGCACACATTTCATAAATTCTGAATGGGAGAGATCACTGGCTAATACAGAAAACTTGCTGGAAAGGCCACCCATTTCCCCCTGGAACACCTAAACCTCACTTATGGGCCAGGGTTACAGCACTGAAGAAGGCAAACTAAGAGCAGGAAGAATTTACCAGCTGTTTTTGCATCTGCCAGATGAACTGATGAGAGAAGTAGAACTGCAGCCTGAGTCAATACTAAACATTAACACGAAGCAAATTGTATTGAGGGGGGTTTTTTTGTAAAAAATTACACAACAACATCATTCCCATTTTGCCCTTGGAAACTGCCTTTAACATGTGTTTTATGATTTAGAATAATTATTCATATTGAAGATCTAAATTTCATCCACAGCATCACATGCTGAAACTAGCTGAATATTAGTTAAGTTGGGGCTCAGAGTCCTGAAGTATATAAGAGAAGAATTTCAAATCATTTGGCCTGATTTCAGATCAAATCTCCCCTATGACAATAGGAGAAAAAAACACTGATGACTTTCTATTTCTGGCTTCAGAGACAGCAACCATGACTCAAAAGAGCTTCTTTTATCTCTGATGTGAAGAGATTGTATTCCTTCATCTCTGATGTAGTCCTTTGCATGCCAACATGTGCTAAATTATTACAATTCCCTGCTGATCTTGAAGACCAAATGGAAATTAAAATAAAAGTTAGTGCCTGGATTGCACAGCCTCAACACAGTGCAGCCCAACATCAGTGTTGACATCAGATGGACCCAGCTCTGTATCAGTGTTAAAAAGGGTCTGTCTTGACCTTCAAAGCTAGCAAAAATCTAGGTCAGGGAGAAAGGCTGATTTTTCTTTCTTGACCTCTGAAGCAAGTTCAATATCTCTGGTTTGGAAGGAGAGGGAAGATATGGGAAGGAGACTATTTCAGCTTCTTCCCTAAAACATGATCAGTGATAAAACATACCTGCAGCTGTGACAGGCAGTATCAGCAAGCTCTGTCAAAGCACATGATATCAAAGAGGATCACGCTTACAGCCAAGTACAACACAAGTGTCTAAGTTTGTGGAGCTAGGACACAGTGGGATTTCTGGAGGTTGTGGATGGGGAGATCTGCTAGCTTCCCTGGTCCTGCAAGCTCCTTGTGGGTAAGTTCATCCCCGAATGCGGGGTAAGTTGTTGGGACCTCCTGTGGTAAGGGAAGCTCTCCTCCCTCCTCAACTCACTTCCACCCAAGGTGCTCTGTCCTCATTTATGACAACACTTCCCTTCTGAACAGAGAAATCTCCTGAAAAGAGCAGAATAGACTGTGCAAAAGTTGGCTCAGTGCTAGTTACGGGGGCCATGACACTGTGTTCAGTTCCCAGGTTCCCTGGTGTTGTCTAGTGGTGGTTTAGCAATGTGGTAGTACAGCAGCATCTCTGTGTTGCCTTTCTATGATTTCAGAGTCTCAGTTTCAGGGTCTGCCTTCTGCAGTGTGACATGGGGATCAGCTTTATCCAAGCACATCATATCAGTCAGGAATGCAGATGTGGTTCATTCTCCTGTCAGAGGTGATGGTTTGCGTGGTGAATGGGAACAACCACTGAGGGTAACCCCATTTAACCTGCAGTGCTCCTGAACACTCATGAGCACCTGAGACTAGTGCTTGAAATGAGATTTTTAAATATATGCAGTTCTGAGTTAGAGCATGCTGTGGTAGTGTGTAGTTGTGCTTTCATTTGCATAACTTGGTTTACACATCAATGTTTCATCAGGATTAACAACTGGTGAAATGCAGATATTTATCAAATCCAGTTAAGCTTTCTAATTAACTTTCAACCTGTCACAGACAATCACAGCCACCAAGATAAGCCTTGTATCAATTGTATGATGTAGATTTTTTTCAAAGGTTCATGAAGAAGTCAACATTTCAGAAGTGATTTCAGAAGGAACCTCATTAAACTTAACTCTATTGAGTTGATTGCTTTCTGAAATGATCAGCATGTCAGCTAAGCAAACATTTAATGAGTCTGTTTGTGATTAATTCAATTTCATTTGTCCTGCCCTTTTTCTGAAATCCATGGTAAATATCTATGATGTTCATTTTCAGAAGATGGCAGTTTCTCTGTTGGACTGGACTAAAGGTTCCTATAAATCCAGTATCCTGCTGCTGATACTGGCGAAAAAGTGGATACCCAGGAAAGACTACAAGAGTGGGAAGAGTTATGCAATGTGTTTCTCAAGCACCCTGTGATCTCTAACCAGACTCAGATACTGTCTAACCTACATTTTCTATATTCTTTTTAACACATTTCCACAGAAATCCATCAAGCCTTCCCTTGAATCAAAACAAACTTTTAACATCCACATCTTTAAGAAAGCATGTTTACAGCTTAACTACACCACGTGAAAAAAAAAAAAAAGATCTTCTTTTGTTTGTTTTGAGCTTGCCTCTTCACAGTTGTTATCACCCAGCTGCTATACTGGAAGAGAGAGTGAGCAATCAATCCCTAGTCCTCTTTTCATGCCATTTATCATGAACAGACCATGGCCAACCATGATCAAAACTTTTATTCTCTGTATTTCCATCACCTCTGAGTCTTGCCTTCATTCAGTCCCTGCTCTTCACATCGGTATTTCCATGTCTCCTTGATGTAGAAGCTTTCATAGCCTGGCTGTATCTCTCTGTATCAGAGACCCCATCGGTGCTTTTTTGCTCCTTTTCCTGACAGGGATTTCTCACTGATGGACCTCCTTTGACTTCAAGGGACAGAAAGAGATCATCCTACTGCTGTCATGTTGCATCTGTCAGGGCTGTTGCCCATGTCATGTTTGCCCTCTTAGCAGTTAGTATCTGTATTAGTATCTATATTAGTTACACAGGATACCTGCCAGTCACATTGAATGGCTGGTTTTCAGTTTTTGCTGGGCCCACCAGTAAAGCATAAGACACTTTCAAGCTTGAAATGTCTAAAGTCAAGGAGAACAGATACAAGGACAGAAATGGTTTTGATTATCTCTAGTTCTGGATAACGTAATCACATTTTCCTGGAAAAATCAGAAGCACTCCATGACAATTTTTTTTTTTCAGCAGAAAATCTAGTAGACAGAACACCTCAGGGGATCCTCACCTAAAGTTCCTAGTAGTTAAATAATAAGAAACCCCATGATTATAGCCATGCATTGAGTCGGACAGGAAATATTTAATTGATTCTTTTTGACAGCACTGAAGGTGGCTGCCATTTCTGTGCATAAAATTTAGTGCAACACAGGACTCTTGCAGGTGGTCTCAAGACAACAAAGTCAGATGTCTTTGAAAAACAGGTGCCTTGAAAAATTTTTGCTGAGGCATTTTGCTAAGAGCATTTTGGGCTGTAAGTCAAAGGAAAAGCTAAAGCAGGTGTTCTGACAAATCTTGCCACTACTCAGAGCAGGAGAGAGGCTAGTACTGTGTTTCAGCTAAATCTATGTCTCGTGCATTTGCTTTAATAACTTTTTGCCTGGCAAGGTGCCTGCTGTACAGTGGTTCACTTCATATTTTAATAAAAAATAATTCAAGATAGAAAATCGAATAGTGGATGGTAATATAATGTAGGGCGTTTTGATGACCTGCTAATACAGTGAATTCAATTTAAGTGGTTTGTGAATGACTGAAAACTCCTCATATTAAATTACAGCAGAGCATATGTTTTCAATCATGCACTCTTTGCTGTAATTTATAGAAAGAAAAGAAAATCCAAGACACAAATACTACAGTAAGACATGGATTCTTCTGCATTAGGACAAACCAGTTGTTTTGGGATGTTAATAACAGAGAAATCTAGCTCTGGTTCTTTAAAATGAAAACAAACATCTATGCACCTTTATCTGTTTTGCTTGGAGCTGCTCCAAGTGATAAAAAAGGAATGTGGGCTGAAGAGTTAACCTGTCCCACAACTCTGGTGTTTTCTTTGTGTTGGAGATGGAGCAGGTGGGGAAAGGCAGTTGTGTCCTCGCAGCAGCAGCCCAGCTGTGTTTTGGTATCTGATGTAGAAGTAGGATTATATTTGATAGAGTGAAAGAAGGATTAAAGTGCATCTGACAGTAGAAGGGGCTTGCAGGAAAATTGTTTGCCATGGATTATAAGACATAATCTTTTAATGTCACCAGTAAATGTTGATTTTGGAGGAAAGATAGATCAAGTACATGTTAGTCTTTACAGGGAGAGAAATTGTGTATTTAAGTTTTCACAACCTGATGGGATTTTAATTTCTCATTATTGAGAAGGATGTTCCATTTCCCAATGGAATGTGATAAATATCACAGCTGTAAATAACAGGCATGGAAACAATAAATAATGTTACATTTCTTTAGCCAATTCATTATTGATCTAAACTTCCTACTAGGAAAACACATTCTGAAGTCATTCTGTATTGTCTGTAAGAAAAAAAAAAATCATGCTTGGCCTTTTTCCCTTGTTTTTAGATTGAAATCATAAAATAAGTAAAATACGTGATGAGTATGTGAATAATCTGGTAGTGTTTCATGTTCCCTAGTCTTTAAGAAAAATTGAGCAGAAGTGCATTTAAATAACCAGTATTGTTACTCTCCTTGACTTCCAAGAACTCACTTATCCTCTAAGGTTTGTATGAACAAGTTTTTATTGTGGGGATACAAGGTATTTGATATCAAATCCATTAAAAGAAAGTGCATATCCCATTTAAAATCCTTCAGTTTATCTCTTGCCTCTACTTTCTCAAGTTTTCTTCCATAAGCACCTGCTTACGAGGAGCTCTGGCAGCCCTGATGTGCAGTCTGAGTACCTACAGGATTGCTCAATGTCCCATGGGTCTCACAGCTGAAGAGCAGAACTTGGCTTCCCTTTGGTTAATACTTCATGCTGATGAAGATAGAAAGTAGTATACATGTTGTGGTGGGAAAAGCACATCTAAGGCCAGGCCAGAAGCTCAGGGCTCAGGCTGTTTGAATTTGTCTTTCTGACGATAAAGGTAATTGACCTAATTCTTGCTAATGACATCTGTGGGACCAGGATTTAAATTTGGAATTCTCTATTACTATGTAATTATACACAAGAGGATTGCAGGAAAAGTGTTTGAGGCTTAGCTAGGAACTTCAGAACAAATAAATAAATAAATAAAGAACAAAGCACTCAGTAAAACCATAGCACCTACCCCAGGAATTTAATTAATGCCTCCCAGGCGCAACTACTTATCTATATTTGGTACTCAGAAAAACGTGGGAATCACATTACTCTATACCCTGGCTTCATTATTTTCTTTTTAGCAGAACAGTCCTCCTCATGAGGATGGGAACAAATAGCACTGAGCACAGAGTGACAGAGATGCAATAACCTCATGCAAGGTTCCACTAGAGACTGTGCCCATCTGAGCTGCAGCACTTCTACTGTTCTGTAGGAGCAGGTGTCCAGCGAAAAGCCCCAGAGATAACCATGGAATTCAGCAAGCGGCGCTGGAGCTTGAGTGAGAGAGAAAAAGAGTTGCTAACTCTGCCCAAGTGAGACCGTGCCACGGATACCTGAGACCAGAAGCAATTCTGAAGCAAAAAGACTGTTTATATTAGTTCCATTTAGGGACTATATATTGGTCAGTTAACTGATGGTAACAAGTATGTTGCAAATTGGTTCATGAAGAGTTTGAATAGTTTGAAAAATGTGTAGTTGTGTGATGGAAAGTTCCATGCATTCCCCTCACCCTGTAGTCTGTATATCCCTCCACCAAGTATTATAAGTTGTAGTGTGTAAGCACAACAATTTCATGGTGAACAAAAAATAGCCTTTGTGGAACTGTGAAGGACCATCAAAATCTTTAGAGACCAGACTGGATGAAGGGTTGGATAATTCCGCAAGACAGATGCACTGTGTCATTATGCTCCATCCAGGGACTTCATTTACTGACAAAAGTTGAGGACAAGTGTTTGAGGATCAAATGTTACTTAAGAGCAAGTACTGCTCTACTCAGGCTCTTGTTTATTGCCATTGAAACCAACAGAAAACCTTGAGCTGACTCTTAGAAGAAAGGGGTTAGAATTACCTCACTTTGAAGACTACGAATGTATTTAATGTTAGTTTTGAGTAGTGAACATTGTCAGGAAAAGCAGGTGAAATATATATGTGGCTGACCGGCAATGCAAGTTTTCATTTGAAGTACTTTATTTGTCAGCTTGCAACAAATTTCTGCACAAAATTAATCTAAAAACCCTAAAAAATCTTTAAGTATATACATATTATTCTACAATAATCTTCCATGGTAATCCAAAATTTACAAGAAAAAATTATGCTGATTACATGTGATTAAGGTGACATTTGGCTCTCCAGGGAATTTTTACTTCAATAGCTAAACTATGACTAAAACTCACCAGCAGGGTTAAATGGTTCCACTTAAACAAACACAACATAAATGACATTGATTGTCACAGTGTTTTATATGGCAGCACAAGTATGACTGAAATTAATGCGTAAACCAGAACACTGATTCATTTTTCCTTTGGCAAAACATGACTTTATGCTATTGCATAAGAGGTCATGGTGGTCTACATCTTGAGCAAATGTGATCTTCAGAATGGAAAAAAATTCTGTTTAATATAATAAAAAATGTGGACTCAGAAGCTATCTGTTTTCATTGACCACATTTCATTTCTGGCCTGTAAAGAACCTCCTGCATACTTGATAGGTATTAACCATTTTTGTGTACCTGAAAAATTTATGGCTCTTGTTATAGAACTAATAGACATAATTTTTCAATAGAAACTCAAATTTAAATTTACAATGTAGCATTAAATTCTAGTAGTTCCTCATTCTAGTATGGCAGTAACAAGCCATTAGTACAGTAAACATTCAAAGAGTTGTAATATCTAAACTATATTATAAATTAATAACTGAATCATGTATAGCATGCTTTCTTTAGAAATTAAATGAAGGTATTGAGATTTCTTGTTGTATGTCACACAAAGCACACCCGTCCACACCATAACAATGCAGTGATCACTTAAATTTGAAAAAAAACCAGATATATTTCTTATATACTGTCCAAAAACTGAGAATGTTTATTTCCAACAACTAAGAAATATTTTGCAGTTTGTATTGTGAAGTGCAGCAGGTGATATGTAAAATGCAGAACTAACATGTAGAAAAACACAAAGGCATATGTTTCTGTGTAAACACACACATGGAATTCCTCTTGGCTCTTGGAGGAGCTGAGCCATTCTGCTCTTAGGAGCAGAGTTTAGGTGTTAGAAACTAGAGTTTAGGTGTTAAGGTTGAGCAAGGTGGTAAAATGTTCCTTTCATGGCTAATGGATAAAAACAGGCACCTGGATAAATGGATAAAATGGCTATGGATAAAATCCTTTCCTGGCTAATGGATAAAAACAGGCAACTTATTCCCTTCCTGCAACAGGCAGGAAAATCTTATGTGCCATAAACTTTCTGGGTTTTGGAACAATTGTAGATCATATTTGTTCTGGAGAGACACAAGAAGCTTACTGAAAATACAGAGAATTTGTGGGCTGAAATTTCTTTCATCATAGTTTTTCCTAGTGTGTCAGTGAGTTACCACCAATTTTTTTTAAAAAAAGCTATGCTACTATTTCATGAATTAAATATAAAAAATAAGCTAAAATGCAATTTCCCGAAAATGCTATTGGGTACCATGAGAATACTAGATTAATTTTCTACATGAGATAAGAACTAGATCTAAGTGTTATAGTATTACTAAAAGAAAATATCCATTTTCCTTATAATACCTTTAAACATTAAATTGGTCCTTGAATGAATCAGTGAACAGAAGAGCTGCCAGATTATTACAGAAGTAGAAGAATGACTTCAATATGTAAGACAAGATTATAGAATTTAACATTTAGTACAAATACTCATCCAAAAGGATAAATGGGAAAAAACCCGGCAGAAATATCTTGAACATGTATCTAGTTGTGGACTGGAAGGTTGCCTATAGAAATTAATTTCTCCAGAGACTCAATAACAGTAGCATTTGGTTAGCAGACTAGATAAGGTGCTGAAAAAAGTGTCTGCATGGTATAGGTACATCTCACAGCTTCGGATTAGCCTGCAATAAAGTTTTTAGTGAAATTTTTTTCTTCAAGAAGGCAGCACTTCTGATAGTTATGCTGAGCTATGAAATTCACTTTTATATTAACTGTAAGGGCAGCTGCCTGAAAAGCACATTATCCTGGTTTGTGAACCTGTCATGGTCAAATCAAGACTGTACCAACACCTGCCACCAGTGAGGTCTTGCTGTTCCTCAGGGTATCTTCACCTGTATTGCTGTGGTAGGGACTTTCCAGAAGTTTGGTACAAAAAATTTAGTTAGTCAATGTCTCAGTTTAATGAGACAGAAGTGTTTTGCTAAGGAGGATGAGTTATAAGGAAAACCAAAACTCCTCCCCCTAAGGAATTGTAAATCTGAAATTAAGAGGCTCCAATTGAGAAAGTGTGGAGAAAGGAAAAATAACAGCCCTTTAATAAAGGATATATGTGTATTGGCAGAACAACAAAAGAATACAAAACAAAATCCTAACCAAACAATAACCCTATACCCCCAAATCCCTTTCAATGAAAAGTGAACAGTTCAGTTTGTGCTTTTTGGTGCAATTCTAACCACAGTCAGCAGGGGGCGCTGTTGGATCGCTGGAGGTGCAGAGCCTGCAGTGCTCGGGGTTGGGCGACAGGGGGCGCTGTTGGGCTCTGGTGATTCCCACCTGGGGCCCCGGGTGTGCTGGGGGAGCCGAAATGGAGCCCTTCCCTCCCCCTCACTGGGAAGGGGAGAAAAGAAGAAAGAAGGGTTCTTCCCAAAGGGAACTCACGTTGTCTGCGGCTGGCCGTGTGACTTCCCCTTCCTGCACTGATGTGCACAAAAAACCGCTGCCAAAAACACGGGAGTGGGGGAGGGAAAACAAAAGGTGTCTCTCTTCCCGAATAGTTCCTCTCTGATGAAGTCCAGGCAGGTCCACCTGGGCGGGGCAGGGGCAGAAAACAGGGTGCCAGCAAGCCAGGCAGCCAGGCTGAGAACAAAGCAGCCTCCCAGCTTTTGCAACACACCCCTTCCCTCCATTCCTGCAATCATGAACTGTGTCTAGTTCCCCCCTCTCCGGGAGAGGGGAAAAAAAAAAAACAAAGAAAAGAGTCTCCTAGCCCCTCTGCAGGCTATCAGTCTGGAATGTAAATCTGCTGGCCAGTTCTTTTGTGTTAGTCAAACACCTAAGGCAAAACCAGCTTGCCCATTCAAACATCCCTCCCATACAGTGGGGCAGGGGGAAGGAAAATTCCGTGTTTAGTTTTTTAGAACAAGTGAACCCCTGGCAGTCAAGCATTTGATTTACCTGTAGCTTGGTATCAAGGAATTCATACTGTGAGAATTTTGATAGAGTGTAGTGTTTCTTTCCTTCTCTCATTACCTTTTTGTATGGACTGTGGGTCATAGTCATAGAATCAGACGGGTTGGAAAGGACCTCTGAGATCATCAAGTCCAACCCTTGATCCAACACCACCATGGTTACTACACTGTGGAACTAAGTGCCACATTCAGCCTCATCTTAAAAACCTCCAGGGACGGAGAATCCACCACTTCCCTGGGCAGCCCATTCCAATGGCTGATTACTCTCTCTGTAAAGAATTTCTTCCTAATATCCAACCTGAACCTCCCCTGGCACAGCTTAAGACCATGCCCTCTTGTCCTACTGCTGGTTGCCTGGGAGAAGAGACCAACCCCCACCTGGCTACAACCTCCTTTCAGATAGTTGTGTAGAGCAATGAGGTCTCCCCTGAGCCTTCTCTTCTCCAGGCTAAACAACCCCAGCTCCCTCAGCCTCTCCTCATAGGACTTGTGCTCGAGTCCCTTCACCAGCCTGGTTGCTCTTCTCTGGACCTGCTCCAGCCCCTCAATATCCTTCCTGAACTGAGGGGCCCAGAACTGGACACAGCACTCCAGGTGTGGCCTCACCAGCACTGAGTACAGGGGCAGAATCACTTCCCTGTTCCTGCTGGCCACACTGTTCCTGATCCAGGCCAGGATGCCATTGGCCCTCTTGGCCACCTGGGCACACTGCTGGCTCATGTTCAGCTTCCTGTCAACCCAAACTCCCAGGTCCCTTTCTGCCTGGCTGATGATGTTGTAGGATGAGAAATTGTGCAGTTCTGGGTAGGACTTCAGGAATAATTTCTAATTTTTCTCTTCCTAAAGATAAAAGACTAGGCGAGAGACACCCTAGGAGTATGCAGGGCAGTATTATGGATGCCATAATGTCAGTCAGAATCCTGAAGCTATGGGAAAAATGATTTGCCTGCCTCAGCAGGGCAGGAGAAAACCTGCCTGCCGCAATGTCTCTTGCAATAGCAGCTTCAGGTGAATTTGGTCACAAATGATGACCATGGCATCATTTGGCAGCAACACCTGAGTTCATACCACCTTTGTTAGAAATAGAAAAGCAACATGTGTGGTTTGATTTCCATGGGGAGACCTGCTGTAGTGTGTCTCTTGTGATGCTCTGTAGCATGTCCCCAGGTCAGGGGGGCAGGGGGACAACCTGGGCTCTTGACCACCCCAGTATCACTGTGAGGGTGGGAGCCAGAAATGCAGTTGGCAGGAGAAACCAGTGCTGGAGGTCTGCGAGGGCCACAGGGCTGCCTCTATTCTCCATTTGAATGCCACAGGGTCTCTGGTGAGAGAATTTCATTTGCGAAACTATTTCTGTGACTTTTAAATGTTTATGACTGGTTAGAGAGCTCCTAAGCAGCCAGTTAAATCAAAATGCTCATGGAAAATGACACCAGACGATAAGCCTAAAGCAGTGGGGTCTGAAATGAGAGCTACGTTAAAACATAAAGGATGTAAAGAGAAAAAAACCCAGGCCTTTAAAGTCAGAAAAAACATAGAGAAAGTGAAATGAACCTGCTGGATTAGACTTGTATGTTGAGCTCCAGGCAAAAGCAAGATTAACTTTATTGAGGTCAATAAATAAACCTCCCCTTCTGAAACAAATTACTTAATTTAGCTCTGTGGTGAGACAGAGCCATCTGCAATGCCCACCCATCGCCAGAGTGGTTCTATAAATAACTACTACCGTTGCACTAAAGCAGAAGAGGATTAAAGCTCTCTTTTAGCTCCCTTGCAGAGACAAAATACAAGGTTTTTACTGCATGTGAGCAGTGTAAGTGGTTGCTTAATGCTAGGTGAATGATGGCCATCACAAAAACCTTCCCAGGACACAGTGAGACACGGACGTTTTTGCCTTTTGGAGCTAATATTTCCAGATCAGTAATTTAAAGAGAAAACCTTCCCCCGAAAAAATAAAAAAATAGCAGGAGTTAAGTACAATTGAAAACCAAATAATTGGCTAGGTTGAACTCTGAGTTACCAGAACAGTTTCAGACACATGCAATAATTGTGCTAAGGACCCTTTTATGTCCCTTCATTTTTCTTCAATACTTTTTTTGATTGTATAGGTCCCCTGTCAAATGCCAATGAAGAATGCCACTGCAAATAAGTTCTGTTTGGAAAATACTAACCAGTTCAGTAGCAGTTTAATGTTAGTAACTTCAATGCATGCAGTACCAGAATAGGTTCTGCTTTTTTTCTAATGATTGCCTCTAATTGAAATCTTACTATGAATGGCAAAGGGAACCAGACAGAATGCAGTATTTTATACTGAGTTGAGATCCATGAAGGATAGAAACAGAGATATAAAGGTGGAGGAAAGAGTATCAATGTCCAGACGAATCAGTATGTTAGTCATACGCTCCTATTTGTCATTGTCCACATAGCTCACCACGAGCTGTGTGGATATAAGGTTCTCATAAAGATTATAAACTGCTGAAAAGAAGACATTTTCAATACCATTTTTGGGGAAAAATGGAAAGAAAATGTTGGAGCAATTCTTTTTTTTTTGGGGAGAAAATTAGCCTTCAACTTTGGTAACTGTGAGTAAAAGTAGTGGAAATGGGGAGGCACCTTATCCATTTATCCTTGGGACGTCTCTGCAGTTATTTTTTTTATCCATGCATGTTGCTTTGTTTGCTGCCTGAAATTCTGCAAGTCATTTGCAGTATCAGCTGTAACTACACTGGAAGGGGTTTTCTAGAGATCTACATCAGCAAATCTTCAAAGGCCCTGATCAGACAGTGTTGCAAAGGTTTTGCTGATGGAAACCCTTGAAGACATCTCTCCAGCAGCTGTTCACTATGATCTAGACATGCAGTACTCTTTGGAATAGTAGATCAGACGTAGTGAAACTTTCTTAATTTGCCATCATGGTTTTCTACTCCAAATAGACCTGAATTCTTCTTTATGAGCATGCAATTTTTATTTTTAAGAAAATCCAAGAATCTCGAGTCACCTTGCACAAATTCGAGGAAGGTCTATAGGGTCACTAAAGGTTTAGGCTGAGATCACTGGTTTTATCCTGATGCAGATGAAGCACTGCTCTACTGGGTAACTTGCAGCAAGGAAAATAACCTTCACAGGGAAAATGGGTATGGAAACAAGCAGGTACATCTGAGAGAACAACTGATAATAATAGTCATTTCCATAAGAAATACGTGTTCGATTTAGACATGACAAATTTAGAGAAAGGTGTGACACCTGGTAAGATATGAGTTTCCCAGAAGCAGTTTTCTCATCTTTCCTGTGAGCTCAGAGGAAAATCTTTCTTAACTAGGCTTGTAATGAGATAAATGTAAGAGTAGCGGATATGAGATAGGCAAGGCAGTGATTTCTGTAGGCATTCTTTTTTTTTTTTTTTTTTAATCTAGTGCTTTGTTTGAGAAATCAGTCCAGATAGAGAAGCTTTCTAAGGGAAGGAGTAAATGCAGGGTCAGTGTCTAGTGGACATAGCATTAAGCAGATGGTGCCCACTGTTTAAGAGCAGACATTGCAGAGTTTCTTCTGCCTATGTTGAAACTGATAAATGAAAGGGGCAGCGGCTGTTGCTCTTCTAGTACAGATGCTTCCATGAAGGCCAAAAAGAGCCAGAGATATAAAGAACTTTTAAATCTACTGATTGGCTGGCACTTTCTTGTTAAGTGGTAAAATTGTTCCAATCCTCTTCATACTAAATTGTGTGTAAGAATTTTCTTTCCTGTATCTTTGCGGCAGGATTTAAGGAGCTGTAAGAAGGATTTTGCAGTAGGAATATGCATGAAAATATAAAGAAAAGACAATGTAATAAAAGCAGAGGACTTCAGGCCTTCGTCTTTCTTAAATATTTATTTATTCCTCTCCACACCCACCTCTGACAATACATTAGTCTTTTTTCATTCTCTTTCATGTCTCCACCTCCTTATTCCTCACTCTTCTTTCTCTCATTCTCATCAGTAAAAATGTTTTCATTTCTTTTTTTTAATCCTCTTACTACCATGAATCCTCCCACCTATTGCCCTCTGGCTCTTCAACCTACAGTTTCTCTCAGTTAAAGAATATTTCTGCAAGTTACATGTTATGAGTAGTTGATACAAAGCATTTTTGTCCAATAATAATAAATTGGCAGAATAGGGGATCAAGAATTTATACATGTGTTTCAAAACTTCTGCCCGGAAGCACTGAGATATGCTATCAGACAGGCTAAAATTAGTACATTTAAACAACTTTAGAAAGCAACCGTACCCTGATGAAAACATAAGTGGCAAAGAAAATACAATAGAATACCTATGTACATTCTGATTTACACAGTTTCAACTCACTGCTTCACAGTTGTTACAATTCAATTATCTGACTAAAATGAGGTTTTCTCCAAGCTCCTTATCCCTTATACCTTGCTCTTGGTCTCATTAAACTGCATGAGATTCCCAGGTGCCAACTTCTCAAGCTTGACCTTCTCAAGGTCCCTCTGGATGGCACCCTATCCTTCAGGTGTGTCAACTGTACCACTCAGCTTGGTGTCATGTGCAAATTTACTGAGGGTGCACTTGATCCCTTTGTCTATATCATTAGTGAAAATATTAAATAGTGCTGGTCCCAATACAGACCCCTGAGTGACACCATTTATCACAGAATCCTTTGTGATGAGTGATTTGCTGAATTTATAACAATACAGTCTGCTTGTCTAAAACACACTTTGATCACCACCCACATGGCAATAAAGAAAATTGAAAATTATAAATTTTTATTCACAGATAAATCTGTTTAAATTATGTTAGAGTGAGAATTGTTTGTTAGGGAAAAAAAAAAAAAAAAAAAAAAAAAAAGAAGAGCATGGGAATTCATCAAGCCCGTGATATCCAAATTGCAGTTCTGGGGAACTAGGAACCATTCTTTGACTCCAAGAGCAACTAGTGACTCCTGCTTGAATTCACACAACTAAACAGTTTGCCCTTTCCTTCTATAACCAATGTGGTCTCATTCACACTTCTCTTTCAGAAAAGTCTCTGGCCCATCCTAGTAGTGTGCACAGCACCTAATGTGGATCACAGTTGCTCCCAGGAACACCAAGTAATCAAACAATGTGGACAATCATAAATAGACCTGTTTGCTTTAATATCTTATTCAGAAATGGGTTATTCGGAAATCTATTCCTTGAGTCAACTGTCTCTAAGTTTTGACCACATCTTGAATACTAATATTAAAAGCATTTTATTTCATTTAATATAAGTATTAATAACACTTGCTAGTATTTTATACTGGGATCAATTACCCCCTTAATTCAGAGAGACATCAGATAATATATTTTTTTCTCTTTTTCATTAATAATTATTTGTGTCTTTCTTAAGACTGTTAAGTGGTTACTAGTTTCTGATCAATATTTTTATGGTGATAAACAATAAAGCTTTTTTACCTCTGTTTTAAGTAGTTTCCATTCTCCTTTTCCCTCTGCAACTTGTTCCTGTCCATCAGCTAGAACAGGACCATTTTGTTTGGAAAAGCTGAGAGGGTAGAGATTTGTGGAACTGAAGCAGTGTAGAACAAGGGAGGGGAAATCCTATCAGTAATTCTCAGGTCCCCAAGATGTGCAGATGGATGTCAAATCAACTGGCTGCCTGGCTGTTTGGCTGCCTTTCAATCTCTGGTGTGTGAGTAGTTAATAGGAAAAAGAGATTTTTAATCTCTTTTGATTCCATATCACTTTGCAGCTGAGTTCTGTGGGCAAAATGAATAGTTAGCATTTCAAATCACAGATGGAATTGTTGCTCTGAAGCTTTGACTTATGTAGAGACCAGTTTTAATACCAAGTTGGTAAAGCTCTTGCTGGGAGAAAGATCGGGATTGGCATCCTGCCTGGATCACACCATTGTCTGTAGAAAAGTTTCCACTCACACTGGTTCCACTAAAGCTCCCCAGAGAATCTTTAAAATTTCTTGGTCCAAAAGTGATTATATACCTCTTTTTTTGAAGAACTTCAGAGTTTACTCAGGTATCAAGCAGAAGAGTATACAGGAGCTAAGTGGGACTTTAAGGCTCTAGGGCTATGATTTTGTACCACTAAAATACCAATAAAAATGTCATTCGTGAGTAAAAGTGGCAAAATAATCTTCCGTTTCAGGAAATTGACACAGACAGGAGTGTTACTTTAATTGATGATAATGTTTAGCAGTTCTTCACTGCACAATTTAAATGCAGCAAATGTATCTTGTTTTTCTGCTTATATTTGAATGTCAGCAACAGCATTGTGCTGAAGCATGCTGTCAGCGACTCTTGGTTCACCCCACTGTCCCACCTCACAGCGGGCACCTACTACAGACCAAAACAACTTCAGGGTCTAGAACTGGATGGGCAGATCCTGCTATGCTAACTAGAGGCATTACTGAGCCCATAAATGACCAAGACGTATGTTGCCATTCAGTGCTTCTCGGAGAAATGTTCTTATTGTAACCATAAGGGAGATTATCTAGCACATCCCAGCATCACACAAACTCCCATGGACAACAAATGTGGAGTGAGATTAGCCATGTCCGCGCTGTAAGCCAGGACAGGTGCCCTTAGTTTATCCACCCAGGATCTTGCGCTCCTGGTGAGACATTTCCAGCATTTCCTCTCCTGCTGACTTGCTGAAGCTTCTATACCTCATTATTTTACTGTGCTATTGCACTTAAAGGTTTGTATGCAGCACTGCAGCTCAGTGCCTACCAAAATCTCTCTCTGTGCCATTGTAACATGCTCTGATTATGGTACTGAGGACATTATGAGGGAAAAAAAACATTTTATTTTGGAGGAAAAATTTGCTATTTCCAGGAAAAAAAGTTAAAATAATGGTTTCTTATTAGTAGATGATGGAAGGAGGGAGCTAAAAATTTTCAAGCTTTTCTATGAAGCTGTGTCATGAAACAAGAAACTTTTCTGATCCACTGAATGTAAGAGAGCAACTGTTTACACATAGCTATGTACACAGCTATGTACACTTATTTCTAAACATCCTGATGGACTCTAAAACTTCTGTAATAGAATTACATAAAATGGCTGAATGAGGAGAAAGAAAAGGCCTCCAATCTATACAAACAAACAAAGATGTGAAATAGTCTTTTCAGGATAATTTAGATGAAGCATGAGAAAATCATCCATTGCTCTGAAGGACACATTTGAAATATAAATGCCTTATTATGTTATGAATAAATTCTGGTAAGTGTTGAGTAATAGCTGGCCATCACACACCAGGATTTGGGCAGGATAAAGACTCTTGTGGTGATGTCAAGTTAGATGACCCTTCTTTAACATGTTTAAATAAATACTGGCAAATTGACAGTATTACACTGTGTGGAACAACTAAAAAAACATACCCTAGTGCAAGTGAAAGAAGCAAGTGAGTAGCTGGGAAAACATACTTGGGCTAACTGCTGAATTTCAGTCAGTCTACAAGCATAAGAGTTTTGGACATCACGGGCAATAATTCTTTCCTTTTTTAGTTTTGTTTTCTGAACGAGAATATGGATTAATTTAACAGAGATGCAGAAAGATTTTTTACAATGTGGTTTCATTTTAGTTTGCAGTGAAATTGAGTATCTGTTGAAATATCAGTGACTGGATGTTGGCACAAAGAAAGCTGAAATAAATTATTCATAACAATTAGTATAGCAGTGTAAAATTTCACAGGAGGGATTAAACTGGAGTGACTCATTCAATCTATCCTGCTGTTTATAGAGGTCTCAATAACCTAGTGATGGTGGAAAAAATTGCCATGAGCCTCAGGTCAGGTAACGAGGTGTTTTGAATGAGCTGATTGTAACAGCCATGCTTGAGTAATGTGTTGTCTGAAATAGGGTTGAAAGGTGCTAACAGTTTCCATGAAGTGGGTCTTTGGTTAAATACAGAGTAGCAGGCTTGTTCACAGATGGTGGATGCGTTAGGTCAATGGCACTAGCAATCAAGTCTATCCACAGAGAGTAATTCAAAACACCACTCAAAGCAATGGGGTCATGATCAGAAGATAGGACACAGCACTGCTGGATATCCACATGCATTTGAGGCAGAAGGCAATGGTACAATCCAGCAAAAAATGAGAGCTTCTCTGTCCCAGAACTCACAGAAGATTCAGATATGGTATTTAAAAGCAAAGAAGTTGCCTGTTTATTGTATGCAAGAAAACACCTTTGTGTATATCCCTTGTAAACAAACAGAATTCAGAAAAGAAATCCAACCCTTGACAATTTTCCCTTTATCATAAATAACCTTGCAAGTGCCTCATCATAAACTAATAGCTCCAATTAATGAGGCAAAATATAACCAGAAGCAAAAACTTAGATGTCATGGTTTAGCCCATCCCCCTCAGTATTAGAGTAGAAGATGGTTGATTCCAGGTGAAATTCCAGCTAAGTAGCCAATAGAAAACTTCTGTAACGTCTCTACGAATTACATATTTAACACAAACCGGAAAAGAAGGGTTGTGTTGTGTGTGTGGCGCAGAAAGAAATTCAGAGCCATGGCGTGAGGGAAGCAGCAGGACCTCCCCGAGTGGGGGCTGGGCCCCCTCCTCCCCTGGCCTTGGGCCGGGGTCAGGCATGGCACTGAGACCTCTGGCCAAGGTATGTAGCAGAGTGGAGAGGAAACTCAGAGAAAAGCTGCTCGGCTGAGACATTACAGAAGAAACTTCAGCTGGCGGAGAGCAGAGAAGAATCTGAGATAAGACAGAAACTCCAAGGTCAGTGAAAAGGAGGGAGTGCAGAGGCGAGGGGGAGCCCCCCCTCTCTCCCTCCAGCAGGGGAAAAGACTTTAAAACCCCAACCCCTGCCACCTGTGGAAATGATTTGAAGAAAAGAAACTTTCATGTGGGTTCTTCCCCCAGAGGCCTAGATAACCCGGGGAGGGAAGGGATGGCTTGAGGCCAAGATTGGATCACCTGAAAGCTGTATGTAGCAAGCTGCAGAGGAATTGCAGCCACAGAATGGTAGAGAAGCTAAGCGAATTCTCCTTAGAAGGGCTGAGCCCCTGATGACCTTGGGACTTTGTCCAAAAGATAAGCCTTAACACTAAGCCCCTGAACCCCAGGGACCCAGTGCGATTGGGGACCGGGTGTAATGGCAAGTGGGAAAGTGGTGGCGAGTTGGAGTGCCAGCCGCGGCCAAGAGCCAAAATTGAGCATCTGGCCAAAAGCAGAAAGTCAGAAGAATTCCAGAGAGCAAAAGAAAAGAAACTACAAGCAGCAGAGTACAGCATCAGAGAGTGTTCTTGGGTGTGGACTAAGCGAAAGAACCCCAGAACCCCTGTGATTCCGGCGAGGGGTGGTGAGTCTAAGGAAACCCCCCTGAAACTCCTCATGGAAGAAAATCCCCACGGAGCCCTGGATCCCGTGGTGATGACATGATAAAACCCTCAGAGGCTGTAGACAAGCAGCTAGAAGTGGGAGGCAAACCTCCTTGCATTCCGACGGAGAGAGAGATTCGAACTGCGATAGTTTAAAACTGTTACCTTAAAGACTTTTTTTTTCTTTCCCTTCTCTTTCTTCCTCTGGACTGCTTTTGAGGAAGAGAAGGAGGGGTGGTATTTGTACATATGTAAGTTTGTTATTATAGAAAACTAGTTAGAGGTATTGTGTATATAAGTATTTTCCCTTAGTTCTTATTGTGTAGCAATGAATCTTAATATTAATCCCGATTCCAAGGAGATCTGTTTTGTCTGTGCAAACTCTTCCTGCTTGTTAGCAAAATTTATGGGTTGATAAATACTGTGCAGACAGCACAGGAGCTAAACCCATGACACTTAGATAATAAGAAAGATGGCATGTATTATTGTCCTGTAAGGGCCTTAAACATGTGCCTGTATCTGACCATGATAGTCTGAGGTCCTTTCTGAGGTCATCTAGTATATTTCTGTGATATCACAGATTTTTTAGAAGAATTTGAAAGAATAGTGAGACTTTGACTGGCAAATGGTTGTGAAAGAACTTCTGGGGTGTAAGTCAAGCTGAAGAATACAGTTAGAGGAGAATTCATATGATTAGGAGGCTGTAGCTGGATGAAACTCTTAATAAGTATTTGTAATTTGTCATGCAGCTTGAAAAGAATTCTCCCTGGAGCTGTGAAATTGCTCATAGTTAAAGCTCAGACTAAGTAAGTTTGACAAGAAAAATTCAATTTCTCTGTAAACCTATGCCCATTTTAAATAAGCATGATCAGTTAGAAAGATATTTTGTGCAAGAAATATGTTTTGGCCCGGTTTCTTAAAAAGCTAATAATTAGTAGGTAGTTTAAAATTAGCTGAATATCTGTGCTGTATCCTCAGCATTCTTTCATTGTCTTAGATAATTCCTGTCGGTTACAATGATGTCAGAGTAGCCATTTTGTGTAAGGAAGACCATTTGGCAATTGCACAGTATTTGTAGATCTTGAAGTATGTTGGGATTTAGGTACAAATCTTCCAAGGCATAGTTTTGGTACAATGAGCAGCAATCAGAGGAAGACTTTGACAGAGAATTAATTAAGTGATTGGCAAGACTTGGTCAAATTCAGGTATTCAGCATTGTCGTGGGTTTACCAGGCCCCCCAGGGCTAAAAATGGTTAATTCCAGGTAGATTTCCGGAGCAAAGCCAATCACAAGTTTTAGTAACGCCTCTGCGAATTACGTATTTAAGAAAACAGAAAAGAAGCCTGTGGTGCAGAAGAAATTCCAACCGGGAGGAGAGCAGAGGAGACCAAGAGATGGCAATGTAGCCTCCAAGGTCAGTGTAGCAGGAGGGGAGAGGGGGCCCCCCCAGGCCTTTCCTCTCCCACTCCAGCAGGGAAAAGACTTAAAAATTAAAACTGCTGCCACTTGTGGAAGATTATTTGGAGTGAGGAGACCCTCCTGCAGCTTATGGAGTAGCCTGTACCGGAGCAGAGAGACTCTCTTGCAGCTCGTGAAAGAGCCTGTGCCGGAGCAGAGAAGTGCACGGAGGAAGCTGTAACTCCATGGGAGGCCTAAGATGAAACAGAGTCTTGCTGGAGACCTGTGGCCCTTGGAGAGAGAAACCTACGCTGGAGCAAGTGTCCCAGGGAGGATTTGTGATCCCAGTGAGGGATTTATGTTGGTGTAATTCATTTGTGACCCTAAAGGACAGCAGATTATGGAGGAACTGTTGTCCGAGGGTAGACTAACGCTGGAGAAGCTCATCCAAGGCTGTCTCCCGTGAGAAGGGACCCCACAAGAAACAGGGGATGGACTCGATGCCATTATCCCCTGTAACAGTGGTGAAGACCCTGGTGCAGCAAGTTGTCCCCTTGCAGTCCATGGAGGACCTCACAGGGCCCGAGTACCCCCCAGCCTCCGGTCCTGGCCCGGCAGGGAGGAGCAGGGACAGTCCTGAGGTCGACGTGCAGCAGAGAGAGAGAGAGAGATTTCCAGCTACGGCTGATCGGAGCTGTCCCCCTAGAGATAATAGAAGAAAACTTTCAAGTGCTGCAAATTTGATTTAGAGGAACTGTAACCTTGAAAGTAGAAAAGAGACTTTTCTCCTCCTGGACTGATACAGGGGGGAGGGATAATTTTGTAAATACATAAAATTTTCTTCATAATTTTACCTAGTTAGAATTGTTGTGTATATTATTCTTTAGTTTTTATCCTGCTAGTAATAAATTTAATATTATTCCCCCATGTCAAGTCTCTTTTGTCTGTATAAAACCTCTCTCATCTCATAGCAATCATGTAAAAGGTTTGAAAAAAATTAGTCCAGAGTAAACCCATGACAAGCACCAATTCTGAAAGCTCAAAAGTATGCTGGGAATTTTTTCCAGGATGTTAACAGAAATAATTGCCATTTTTGGTTATCGGATCATCTCAGTAACTCCTAAGTTGGTTCTATACTTCTGGTAATGAGAAAAACTACAATGACATTTATGACATTTTCTTAGTCATGTGTTCACCAACTTCATTAATGCTCTACCTGTAGTCAGCCGAATCACGGTCAATAAAAGTTCCTGGGAAAAAGCTTCAGGATTTAGTAAGTGCAATATTTTGTAAGACTTATTTCCTTAGTGTCTCTTGACCCTTTCTTTTACAGAAGGAGAGAGAAAAACTTCAGAAAGCTGGCTAACTATGGTGATCAAAATAATGTCTGGGGCCTTGATACCTTTTTGGGGATAAGGTTCAGACCAAGTATCGGGCTTGTGCTAGATTTTGGTGTTAGTGTTCAGAGAGACAATGTTAAACCGCCTGTCACAATCTGCTTTTAATATGAGGTACTACTATATTAGGTTTGTATGGCAAGGTTTAGGTAGTAGGGAGGCTACAGGGGTGGCTTCTGTGAGAAGCTGCCAGAAGCTTTCCTGATGTTCAAAAGACCCAGTGCCAGCCGGCTCCAGGATGTACCCACCTGGAGCCAAGGCTGAGCCCATCAGTGATAGTGATAATGCCTCTGGGATAAGAGATTTAAGAAAGGGAAAACAACAGCGGTGAAGAGAGGAGTGAGACTGAGAGAGAAACAGCTCTGCAGATACCAAGATCAGTGAAGAAGGAGGCAAAGGAGATGCTCCAGGTACCAGAGCGGAGATTCCCCTGCAGCCCATAGTGAAGACCATGGTGAGGCAGCTGTGCCCCTGCAGCCTGTGGAGGTCCATGGTGAAGCAGAAGTACATCTGCAGCCCATGGTGGACCCAACGCCAGAGCAGATGGATGCCCAGAGGAGGCTGTGAGCAGTAGGAAGCCTAAGGTGGAGTAGTTCGAAAAAAATTGCAGCCTGTGGGGAGGACTCCTGTTCGTGTTCATGTTCCCTATCCTGTGTGAGGGACCCCACAGTAGAGCAGGGGATGTGTGTGAGGAGTCCTCCTTCTGAGAAGGGAGAGACAATGTGTTACAAACAGGCCACAACCTCCCTCCCCCATCCCTCTGCACCACTGTGGGGAGGAGATAGAGAATTTGGGACTGAAGTTGAGCCTGGGAAGAAGGTAAGGGTGGGAGGAAGGTGTTCTGAGATTTTGGGTTTATTTCTTATTATCCTATTCTGATTTGATTGGCACAAAATTCTATTAATTTCCCCAAGCTGAGTCTGTTTTGCCTGTGATGGTAACTGGTAAGTGATCTCTCCCTGTCCTTATCCTGATCCACAAGACTTTCATCATTTTTTCTCTCTCCTCTCCAGATAAGGAGGGGAGTGATAGAGCAGCTTTGGTGGGCACCTGGTGTCCTGCCAGGGTCAACCCACCACAAGCACTAAGCATTTTCTTCTGTTGTGTTTGCATTTCTAAGGTGAGGAAACAACCCTTAGCCCCCAGACCAGTGGATACATCCATTCATGAAAGCACCAGTCCTAATGTAATTAATATCTGTCACAGCAAATATAATCTACAAGAGAACAATACAGCTTTTAATTTTTCTCATTCATGGTAGATCTATTTGTCTTATTCTGGAGTCAAACATTATATTTCTGAAATACCAAAGAAAAAAATAAACTCATGTATGGCTAGTTATGAGCACTCAGATTTGGATTGAACAGATGTGTGAAAATAAGGACTGATACAGCATTTATTAAGGGTTTGAAGACTTATTTAAATCACTTAACATTGCTGAACTGGATTCGTTTTATATGGAAGAGTCTGCTTTTGCTGTACATGCAGGTTCTCCTAAAATCCTTGTTTGAAGAGCTGAAATACTGAAAGCAGGATCAAAGCAGTGGCAGAAACCTGGAGCGACAGTGAAGTCACTTTTCTGACAAAGACTAGAGCACAAGCGGGATGGGTAGAAAAGGCTTCTAATAACATCCGTGATGTTAAATGGATTATTGAGTGCACACAGGGGAAATGAAACTAATTAAGAGGTTGCATAGTATGCTCCTAACATTTATAATCTGATAAGTGACTGTCTCTACTTATTTTTTTTTTCTTCACTGCAAACAGCGAAAATGAGATTTGGAAAGAGAGAAAAGTTTTGAAGAGCACATTACTAGTGTGCATAAGGGGTAATTTCAGTGTCGGCTGTGGAATGTCCTGCTCACTTGTACACTTCTGTTGTCTGGGGGTCCTGAACACACTGTTCAGCTTTGACTTCCCTTGGCTCCTATCTACACTGTCTTAGAGTAGAAGTGCATCCACACAGGAGATAATAACCAGTCTTGTTAGTACTGTGCCAAATAGTGCAGTGCAGTTTAGGCTTCATAGACCGAAGGAGGTACAGAAGAAAATTACTGTTCTACTTATTAAGGGCCAGAGCGTTCCTACTATTGAAAGTCCAGATCAATACAAATAAATCATGTCATCCAGCTCATGAGATTGGAGAGGAATAAAATTTGTCCCACTGTTGAAGGACCTCTTTAATCAGTTACAGATAGGTTGTGCTACCTAGATGTTAGCAGAGAACGTTACTCCTCCAGGTATTACTGGCAGAAGTGGATAGAGCTGAGAAAGAAAGGGTGTTACAGTGCTTCTGCACTGTTCATTGTTACAGGATAAGATGGCTTTTTGCTATTGCTTACCTGTCTACTTGTCTCAGTTAACACTTCAACGGTACCCCTACCTGTATACGGTTATCACATTGTGTAGACAGTTGTTCACTTCTGTTAGTATGAAAAATTAGCCCCCAGTGATTATACACATATTGTGAAAGTCAACACTGCTTGCCAGTTCTGAAGGTTATGTGTACCTGTAGGCAGATTTTCACAGGAGCTTCATGGTCACGTTCACAAGAATAAGTGAACCTCCAATTTTAATTACTTGTAGCAAAGCATTGGAATGCTGGAGATTTTCAGGCTAATATGACACATTATAATTTTCTGAACTCGCTTTTGGAAATGACTGGACTGCTGAACATGAAATCACAACTAATTGCTTTAGGTAACCATCAAGACTGGGCATATGCTTAAATACTTTGGATTTGGCAATTGAAGAAAGAACCATACAATCAAAAGCGGTAGTGTGAATTACAGGCATCATTAAGAGTGTTGCCTATAGTAAAATTGGACGGTTCATTAAACTACACTCCTTAGCCAATTAGACCTTTAAACATGGTGTATTATAAAAATTATTGCAATCAGCATCATAATTAAATGAGTTGCCTATGATTACACCTGACCTTAATGTCATGCTTAAGGCAAGACATGCATTTTGGACTTTAAAATATTAATTGGCCTTTAGGAAAAAAAAAATAGTTAAATGGACTTAACATGGAGGACTAGATGGTACCATGAATATTAGTATGTAGGATAATAGCGACCTTCCTTATATGTCTCCATGACCTCCTTGGTCTTTCACAAGTCTTCAGCAGCTGTGTTTTATTCAGTGTATTAAGCACTTCTCATCTGTTCCAGAGACAAGTATGTTACTGGTAATTTCAGATAAAAATCTGTGTTAGCTTTTCCTCATGCACTTATTTGTTTCTCTGGTGACAGAGGAATGCTGTACTTCTGTGAAGAGACCAGAAATTCCCTAAGAACTGCCATAAGACAAGACCGGCTGCCATACTCCTCATTGGCTTCTGAATCAATCTCCTCCAAAATGCAGTCTTCTTCCTACAGAGTGAGGTGGGGACATGACAGGGTTAGTGTTTGTAGGATTAGGAATCTTCAGAATTGTGAATAAGCTTCCCTACTTCTGAAAAAAAGACTATCTAAATCTGTATCCTCTAAGGACCTGAATGAGGGCATTCACATTCAGATGACCCCAGAAAAACTTGGAATCTAGATGAAAACCCTCTGCCAAGGGGAACTGGAGATTGATCCCATATCCCTCTGTTTTAGTGGGGGAATTCTGTTAGCAGGATGCCTATACAACTGACAACCCTGAAAGTCTCGAAAAAGAATCACCTTTTTCAGCACCTTTTTTCCCTTCCATGCTTTTGTTGGTTTGTATTTTAAGCAGGTTTCAGAAAAGATTTCAGACTCACAAAGGCAGATCACTCAAGAGGGTGTCCTCTAGGTTTACTCCCCAGTTCGATCTGAGCCAAATTCACTTTTTACTTGAACGTTGTGCTATGTTTGCCTCTGGACTCAAAAAAACCAAAACCCTGGAAAGCACAGTCAAAGAGGCCAAACATCAGTGAGAGAGAGATGGCTGACAAAAAACCTTTGGCAGACACTCTCCTCATATCCACAGAATTGTGTGGAATGAGAAAGTGATAGACAGCAGCATTCATGTTAGGTACTTTCCAGATCAGAAATGTTAGAGAACTGGTAAACAACACAAGCATGGATAATTTAGCATGCACAGCATGAAGCAGAACCTCCGGGGAACAATAAAATCTGAATTTTTTCTCTGCTTCTAAGATGTGCAACAGGTAGACATGCACAGGATTATGAATATTTTTGCCTGCAGTCTTCAGGCTCTCCTAAGTCTAATCTCTCCTAGGATCCCTTATCTTACACAATCAATAATGATCTAAAACTCTGACTATGTTGGAGCCAAGTGTGACAGGCAGCAGTAGAAGGCACAAGGTCCAAAGATCCCCTTCAGCACCCTGACACAAGCCTGTGTCATGATACAAACATCAGCTATCATTGAGGCTGTTTGGAAATTGCTCACATTTTCTATGATTCCTTGCTTAACCTTCGTTTTGTTTACCTATTACAACCCCTTGAGGGAATATAATAGTACAGTTAATAGATCAGCTGTCTCAGTTTCTGCCTGTTTCTTTCTTTTCTCCAGTGGGTTACTGGTCTCTCAAACCCAACATACTGTGCAGTACAGGCTGCAGACCCTCTGTAAGCCCCACATCTGGTTCTGCTGCTTCGACAGTCACAGAAATGTTGTCACTGCTCACAAGGCTGGACTAATGCCAGCTAAATATAGCTTTAATGGGATCACTTTCCCTGGTGACTGAGGAGGCTTAGCTGCCATATGGTCTCTTTGAGCTGCTTTTCCACCAGTGCCATGAAGCTGAATTGCCCTACCACAAGCTGTAGAGGGGGAGATCAAGAACTAATATTAAGAAAGAGGACATGAAAGTACAAGACATCAGGTATATTTTATAGGTTAGCATAGGAGTAATTCATCATGAAGACCAAGTCCTGGTGAAAGATGATAGCAAATGAAGGGATAGACGATGCAAAGTTCACTGTCCTGAAGCACATTTCACTTCTAATGCAGAATCTATCAGCAGGTTATTTACCTGTGTTTCTTCAGTGTTTTTAAAACTCCTAAGAACTAAACCCTTAATATAACACAGAGGGGCCTGTAGAAGGTATCCAGCAGTTTTCAGAGAGTGAGCTTTGGCAATTTCCCCAGGGGTACTGGGGAAAGTAATCCTAGCAAGGACCAGGGCTGTCCTGATGAAAGTAGCTATTGACTTTTCATCAAATCCTTGAACTGATAATTAAACTGAGATGAAGAACGAAGTAAGTGGTATTAAAATGTGATCACTGATAAATGCAAATGTCAGTAATCTAATTAGTGCTATTTTCCTTGAGAGGCAGCAAGTAATAAAACCACGGAAGATTACAACCTAAGATTAAGACTACACTTCAGGAGTGCCTGCCGTATAGCAGAAACTCTATTCCAAAGCCCACATTCACACCTATCCTTCCACCAACATGGCTGTTTCTTCGTGCGAGACGGTTTTGCTCTACCACTTCAGAGCATACAAAGTACTGAGGATGCAGGACAAATGGACTGGCAAAGACCTTCATGACTTCATGCTGGTGGTGGCAGACTTAACTAAGACTCCACAGACATAGCCTGAGCAATGGAGGATCTTAATTTTCATTCTTGGTTGTTCAGAGTCAATATCCGTATATCAGCCCATTTTCTGACTGATCCCCCTGAGGGGAGCACAGGCAGTGTCCCAAGAAAATGTTTTCCCTTGCTGAGGCAGACACACCACCATAGCTTGGTGATATTCTTGCCAATGAAAGCACTCTTCCGTCAGCCTGTTTCCTCCTACATAAGCAGTTTTGCTGGCATAAGGATATGAAATGGAGGATATGATATATTCACACTCCCTGTGATGGCAATATTTACTAAAACTGAACTCTATCAGCTTAACTTGAGGATCTTAAGCCAAATGCATACAAGCTTTAGCCAGGATAGCAAGTGTTGGCTAAGCCAGCATTGTCCATAAGCAATTGGTCACACAATGAAATGCCTCTCATAGACCTGTCAAATGAAGAGCGGGGATTTTTTTAATTTTGTTTAGCTCTTCCAAGAAAACTGTGTAAGCTGCATAGTCAGAAGAAAATCCTCCTGCTGCTGTTTCTCATGGTGTCTCCACGAGAGGGCTCTGCTGGCATACCTACATGGGCCCAGCGGCGTGGGAGTGTGGCCACCTCCTGCAGGTTCCTCTGTGCCCCTGGAACTGCCTTGTCTCTCTAGGATAGTTCCTTGTATACTATCAGATTGGCTGAAAAAAAATTAAATACACAAAAGTCAAATCTGGGAAGGAGAAAAAAAAAGAAGAAAAAAAAGAAGGCAAATACACAAAAATCAGATGTCCACCACTTTTGCAGCTGAAGATGTTGATCTTGACCCAATAAAGAGGTGTGCCAGGGGTCCTCTTTACAAAATACGACCAAAGTTTGCAGTGAGAAGTCCGACTATGCCATAGAGAAAAAATACCTAACAAGATGTCACAAACTTTGCTCTCCAAAGCCTTCTCATATGCCTTAGAGCATCATTAGGGTTGATTTTTACTCCATGGCTGCTGTGTTTTCATTGGCAGTGCAAATCCAGGTGAACAGAGTTCATGTCTCTCATCTGGATGGTGCAGTGTTTACTCATTTCATAGGAGGAGCAAAACAGTGAGATCACTTTCTGGTTTGCCACTGTACAACTGACCTCATACTCCCTCATAAGTGAAAAGTTCAGTCTGTGTAACAGCATAGGTGAAAGCAAAACCGAGGCAATGGCTTTCATCAGTGTCCTCAGGATAAAATCTTCCTGCATCGAATGATTATATTTCTGAAACAGAAGTTGACTGATGTGCAAGCATCAGGAAAGCAGAACTAGGTCACTCTTATGTCTCGAAATAAATTGTATGTTTCACCAGAGCAAGGGATTGGCTTTATATATTAGAAAGTTGTGGAATATTATTCATTTTCTAAAAATATAACTAACTCCTAGTTTTCTGTCTAATAATTGCAGAGGTTTTGCATGCCTAAGGCTGACAACATATGGGTTTCTTTTTTAGTTTTGTATATATAAGAAATATTGCTGTACTCTGCAAACTGAGTTTTCAAGACATTCTTGTAAAAAAAGTTTCAGCAGCTTGAAATAACTGTAAGCCTAATATCACCTTTTTTTGATGTGTCTCATGAACTTGAGGCCTCTAGAATTTTATTTAAATCTCATGGACATCACTGATGTAAAGAAAACACCAGAAAAATGAGGTGACTTTTCTGCAGGGATGAGGAGCAGTAACAAATGTAAAGGCTCACCTCTGGTCAAGCTAACTACAGCCATCTTAATTCATAGCCTGAGCTCTCTTGTAAGCACAGAGCCCGAACACCAGTTCGCACTTTGACTTACATCTGGAGTGAGACAACTGACTTTCCAGGCAAACAAACTCATGTCCAGGCTAGATCTGCCCCGCACACTGTCTTTGCACTTGTGGGCAGAATGGGTACATGCAGCTTGAACCCTAGCCCAGCAGAGAGAGACAGAATGGAAGTAGCCACTGTATATCTATTATGCTTTAAGTACAGAGGGGAATCAAAACTGTATGTGCCCGTCTGTGTTGTCCTGGCTTAATGGCCCCATTGTACTATGATCTGAATTTGAAGACTAATCAGAAATTTCAAAATGCAGAAGGAAGCTGCCTGCTGCTTCCTCAACATACCTCCAAAGACATGCAGTGCCCTGCTTCAAGCACAGAGCACCCTGGCTCCCCACTCCTTTGTAACTCATGGCCAGCTGTAGCCTGTGGAGTGACACATGCCTTTGTCTTCAGTGGTCTTCAAACGTTTTGCTACTTGCTCTGAGGTTAATGATGAAGCTCATTTTGGCATCAGTGGTAGAATGTTAGCTCTGAAAGAAGGACTGTTATATATGAACTCAAATAATGGTACAAAAGTCTCATATAAAATAGGATCAAAAGTCTAGGACCTCTTCCCCGACCCCCTTTCCCACATACATATGTAATTTTGGTCTCCATCACAACTACTGAGTTCACCTGAGAGACTTAATTGAACCCTACCTCAGCTGAAACTCCTGAGACTTAGTGAAATGGAGTTCTCAAGGAAGGGCATTTGGCTAACACTTGCATTAAACCTGGGTAAGTGTCCTGCAGCTTGTATTTTCTAGACCATGCTGAAACACCTTCCACTTCATTTGGCTTCTGATGAAGAAGGTTGATGATGAAGAGTAGCATTTTAGCTTTTTGAATTTTGTGTCACTGTGGATTGACTTTTAATATGTGTTTTGTCCCAAATGCTAAGGGGCATAATTTAATGAACTGGAAAATAAAGTTATTAATTGTCAGTGTGACTGTTTAGAGATTGGAGTGCTTAGTCATTCTTGAGTCTGTGACATTTTTAAAGGTTGCATGGGGTTTTTGTTGCATCAGTTCTGCTAAAGTCTTATCAAATGAGACACCTTACCTCTCCCCTCTCAGTGACTGATAGGAAAAGAGCTCATTGGAATTATAAGACCAGATATGAGTTTGAAAAGGTAGTCCATAAAGGTCTTTTAGAAAATCTATAATGGATTAAAATCTTGGTAGTCAGTCTGAAACTGTGAAGTGGTGCTTACAGAGAAATATTTTTCACCTGGCAAGCATTATTCTAGCACACTTGCAGGTAGAAGCGATTCTAGACATCTAAGTGTAGGTACTGCTTACTTCTGGTGTAAGGGGAGTATCTGGAATCGAGTAAACCCTGTTTTGGTATTCATATAATTATTTTAAAAATAAAAGAGACAAGCAGAAGAAAGAACATGCCTCACACGGCAGTCAGGCACACTACACTGTCTTCTGAATAAGCAGTCTATGTTTCCAGGGGTAGACTCAAATGGAATGTCCTTGCTGCTAGAAGGAAGGCCTGAGGCAAACACCAAGCTATGGCTTATATGCCCCTTATTTCTTTCCTTGAAATACTAGGCAGGAATAGGAACAGTGGTCCCAAACCCACAATATATTCTTATTCCTTTTTTGTTTCAGACTGCAACCTGAAGTCCATTTTTTCAGTATTTCGGATTTGAAACAGCTTTCTACAAGCTGGCAGCGAGAGATTGGAGAGTGCCACTGAATCACTAGAGCAGAGTCCTTTGCTTTCAAAATACTGTCCTGGGATTTTGTCTGCTCTCTGAAATTCCTAGGATAATTCTGCCATGGGTGCTGCTATAAAATTCAGTGTTGAGGATTGTGTTTCATTGTCTTAATGACTTGCTTCTCACATTCTTCTGCACCTAATTAGGTTCAGATCAAATGAAGTCATAAGCGCCTAGGGATAAAGAGAAACTCTTAAAGGGCAAATGGCTCAGATAATGCAAGCCTCTAAGGGGAGTTTGAAGCAGATGCAGTGATTAATCGGTTTTTTGAACTTTGTGGTTGAACTGTTCTGACAGGACAGGTATTTTCATGCTAACTGTCTGACTCCATTGCAAAAGCTGTTTGTGTAAGAACAGTGCAGCATCAAAAGGAAGAGATAGACTTCCCATGTGCACATAAAATGGCTATCACCAAAAGAAGTATATGGAAGCTGTGCTCAATATTTAATAAAAAGGTATAATAGTTAGCGTGTAGAGGCTAAGAGCATATTTCTAACATCTAGAGTATGCTGAATGATTGTCCCCAAAGGAGTGATGTTAGGAATGGTATGCAAAGTAATAAATATTTAGCTGAAATAAACAGACATCAGTAATTTATAAGTGCTGGTGAATGTAAATTCTTCTGTATTATGATAAAGTCTTGGATAATATGCACCAAACCATCAGAGCAATGGCATTGGGAGCAAATGCAAATTCCATCATTGAGAAGCCATGCCCTAGCACTGGCACCTGTTGCCTCCAATTCTTTATGGGAATAACAGTGTTAGAATAACCTTCTGAAATGTCAGTCTGGCCCTATTCTGTTCTGATTAGACAGTGTTGAAAAGAAATTCCTTACTTTACAAGTTCCATTCAGTCTTGCAATGCAAACTCTCAACTTCTGTTTCATTCACTAATTTGGATGCAAAACACCTCAGCAAGAGGAGTTTCACAGCTGTGCCTGAGGGAGCTGGGGTTGTTTAGCCTGGAGGAGGCCTAGGGGTTATCTGACTGCTCTCTACAACCACCTGAAAGGAGATTGTAGCCAGGTGGGGGTTGGCCTCTTCTCCCAGGCAACTAGCAGGAGGACATAGTCTCAAGCTGTGTCAGGGCAGGTTTAGGTTGGAAAATAGGAGGAATTTCTTCAAAGAAATGGTGATTAAACATTGCACTGGACTGCCCTGGGAGGTGGTGGAGTCACCACCCCTGGAGTGTTTAAGTAAAGACTGGACTTGGCGCTTAGTGCCGTGGTCTAGTTCACAAGGTGGTGTTGGATCATAGGTTGGACTTAATGATCTGGGAGGTCTTTTCCAACCTAATTGATTCTGTGATCCTGTAACTTGGTCCATTACAAGATGTAACTGTACATCCTTTTCTGTGGTTTAACTTTTACCTTCCACTTGTCCTATTTTGGTGGCATTGTCAGAGCATGAATTATTTGGAGTTTAACCACTAACAATCATCTCTATAATCTCTTTGGTCTCTAGTATTGGAAGTACTTGCATAAGAGACTGTGTTGTAACTGACCTTTTCCCATTATCCTCCTTCTTTTTTGCAGTCCACAGCCACATCTTTTTTACAGTCAGACTTACATGCTGGCATCAGTTTCTTAACTTTTCCTTGTTTTCTTAATTGCTCTCTCTTTATTATTGTTTTGCTTTGCCATTCCTTTCCCCTACTGTACTCTGTGCAGACACATGCCCTCCCACCCTAACTTTGGGGTTTTTTTTCCATTTTTATCCTTTTTTTTTTCCTAAACAAAACACACTGGGGTATGCAGAATGCCTGAACTAGTGAGACTCCTAAAGCAAAAGAGAAAGAAACATGTTGACACATTATATTTTGGTCTTACTTCCCTTTGTTCTTCCCATTCTTTCGATGTTTGGCTTGATATGTCATGAATAATCAGACCATATAAATACTTCAGAGTAGGAACTCTTATCAGTACAGGACCTATCACACTTTTGGATGCTATGTAAAAGCTACAACATGTGGTTAAAAATATTTGCCTTAAGAACTTAGTGATACAGGTACTTAGCATTCAGACTTGATTATCTTTCATTATGCAATTGGCTCTGAAGTAAGAACAGTAATAACAACATATGGAATTAGTCAGCTTATATCAGTCAAGGGACTGCACTAGGTTCATTTATAGCTTGTTTATGTGGAAAAAAAATCAAGGCACCTTAACTGTTTCTCTACAATTTCTGTCTAGCAAAAGAATACTTCTATGCTCAAGGTTATACACTTAATTTGTAAAGGAAGACGAAGTACACGACAAAAGCTTGCAAGGTGCAAATACTGCTCAAATTACACACTATAACGTGGTTCAGTGTTTTGAATTTTTCTGTTTCAATATAAGATTTTGCTACCATGCATGCCCAGTGATAAGGTACAGGAATACCCCAGTCACCAGATCCCTTCCCAGAAAGTTTAGTTACATTCACTGGGATTATGCTCCCTTTTGCCATTCACATGGTCAGCATGGGAGACACCAGCCTTGCCCACAACACAGTGGTGAGCAAACTTGTCCAGGATATTTGTTCTGTGGGTCTAAGCCTGTGCCAGGCCTGAAAGACGAGTTTCCTGCCGTGCTTGCCCGAGTGCTGTGACCACTAGAGTATTTATTTGCATACGAATACTGTTACAGCAGGTGTGTTACAGCAGGCGTGAAGGAGGCACTGAACTGTGCTGACAGGGACAAGGGAGAGCTCCTACAACTGCAGTCTCTAATATACACAAAAAAGAGGCAGAACTTAGAAATAAACTTCCCTTTAGGTTTTCGTATGTTATCCACCTACTTTACAACAGCTAAATCTTGATTTCTGTGCCACTACTCCTGCATTCATTGCATATAAAATTCAGTCAGGACTGCTAAACGCTGCCCAAAGAACCAGATACCTAAGTGTTAACACGGCAAAAATCAGAATCCTTCCTTGAAGCAGGCCTGTAACTTTGAAACTGGAACAATTAGTACATTAGACAATGCACAGACCTAATCAAATTGATTAGTTGTCAGGTACTTATGACTTATTTCAATTTCAGTGCAATGACTTATTTCAATTATTTAATTAAAAACACTGAAGTGTTTAAAGAAAGAAACTGTTTTGATCTTTTTATTTTGTGTCATACCCTCAAAGGGTATGTTTTAGGAATGCTCAAATCAAAATTAGCTTTAATGTTTAACCTTTAAAGTATTATGAATAATGTTGTCTTATTAAAAGTTAATCAGTCCGAAAAAAACCCCCAGTTTCTCCTGGAAAAGTTTTTGCATTTTATTCATCTGTTGTGATGAACATAGACCTTCAGATTATCATTTTGTTTCAATCTAATCTTACATATCATGGTGCAAACAGGATCAAGTTTTAGCAAGCACTGAAGGGAATGTGGTTAAACTCTCTTTTACTATTTTTTTAATACAATAGGAACGTGTGAATGAACTTACAGCTCTGTAATTTTTTTCTGGTGCTAGACAACACAGCAAAGCTAGGAAAAATAATCACCCCCTTCTCAGATGTGAGGGCTTTGCATCCAAAATAAGTCATGAAATCTTTTGGTTAGGTTCACATACCAAGAGTCCTTCAGCAAAGGACAATCAGCCATGATACCAAATAAAACCACCTGTCTTAAAGCACCCCTCTCCTTGTGTAGCTGTGGAGTTAATACACAGGATGAGGGAATGCACCTGATTGGAAACACAGTAGAAACAAACAATCCAAACAATACCCCATCTTTCTATGTCATGCGTCCCACTCACACACTGCAACCACCACCACCAGCTCTGCAGCCCAAGTAAACAGTCTATACAAAATCTTGGTTAGGTCTTCTTTGAAGGAAGGAAAAGAAAGGAAATTTCAAGCCAGGGAAGTCAAAAACTCACTCATTTAAACTCTCCATAAATTTTTCAGGTTATAAAGCTAAAAATATAAATTTTTATACCTGAACCACTAAAGCAAACTATCACTGGTGGTGAACTAGCAGGATTGTAAATTGCTGGGCAAAGTTATAGAAGCTGTTTAATTATAAAATACCAGGTTGGAAGGGACCTCAAGGATCATGTGGTCCAGTCTTTCTTGGCGAAAACATGATCTAGACAATATGGCCCAACACACTGCCCAGGTGAAACTTTAAAGTGCCGTGTACAGGTATCTCACCAGGTATAGCCACAAGACTGCAAATCAAGAAGACATAGAAGTACAGTAAAACACAAAAATCAGAAACTCTACTGTATGAAAAATGAAGTCATATCTTCTCTGGAAATCGTCCATGAGTCTCTCCAAGAAGACGGAACCTCTGTAGGTACATTGGCTTTACCTTCTGAGAATTATCTTCAACTACCTATAATGGCTTCTGAAAGAGATTTCACAAGAACTCAGAAAAACCTAAAAAAAATTAGTTTTTATTTAGGCTGAACACCATTAGGGATGATAGACACTTCTGCTAAGAATTCTATAATAGTTAAATATTTCACATGAAGAGGGCCAATTCTTTCAGGAAAAGTTAGTTTATCTTCAAAACACACAAACAGACCAAGGGTACAGCTTCTTTTCTGTAACAGAGGCTTTTTAATGTTAGAGGTACAGCTACAATGTATTGAACTTCTACGGAATAGTATTTCTGCAAAAATTGAGGCAAGGATGCTTGAACCTGTTTGATCAAACTTAGCGAAGATGTTTAAAATTGTTGATTTCACACTAGTTGACCTTCAAGCATTGCATGCACAAAAAGTGACCAAAGTTATTAAGGGTGTTGAAATTTTTGTGACAAAGGTAATAGAAGATACAAAGGTAATGGAAATGCATGCTCAAGACATTATTCGGGTGTGGTTTTAGTGTCAGTCTTTGCTAAATTGTTACCTGGTCTCATTTGTGTCAGCCAAATGTCAGCTTACAGAATAATTGCTAAAATTAGCCTAGTATATCTGTTTGACAATCTCACCTTAACAACCGCCTTCAGGAGCAGAGAAGCCAATCAAAATGAGAAACTTTTATCAGTGAGCATAGCCCCGATCCTGTGCCTAACACTAATACACGGCTATGACTGCTACAGGAGAATCAGAACTGATCAGAGCTGGTCTAAGTTTTTTATAGAGAAACTAAGAGAAAGTAGATGCCTCAGAAGAGTACTATTAATAAATGTTCTATTAATATTTGTACTAAAAGTATTAGTAAATGTAAGACAAAGACTCAAACTTGTCTGAAATTTTCAGTATACCATTACTTCTGTTTTTATGGAAAAAAATATCCCAAAGTCTTCACAAGCAATTTAAAGTCTTGTATTTATTTGGAAAAGGAAAATATGTCCAATTCATTAGAAGTAGGACATTATTTCTTCCAGATTCTTTTTTTTGTTCTAGCATAGTCTTCCAGATGCCTACACCCAGGCTTTTCTATATATAACATTGCATTATCCGTAAAAGTAAAATACAACTATTGAGTAGTCAAAGCAGTGATCCTCTAATTTTTTCCACCTGTGTTTTCTTGTATCTACAGAAACTAGTTGAACCTAGAAAGTCTTACATTCACAAGATGAAGAAAAAGCTATATGTTTATTAAAAAAAGAAAAAGAAAACCTTGAAAAGATAAGGCCTAATGCTATGGAAGAGCTTGCAAGCCTAAGCCTTAATACTCTGACAAGAGATTACAGAATTAAAACATGTGTTTAAGTCAATGCTCAATTTCTTACCTTTAGTTTCACGCCTAGAAGTGGACTTAGTTCATGATTTCTAATGTTAGTCTGACAGCACCCAGCGATTAAGTTAAACTTTGTATTAAAAGGACTACTTTCAAAATAAATCACATGCTTAGGGCATATGTGAAGACAGAATAAGATATAAGGATATCCATACTGAACACTTGAATACTGTCTATGAGTCAGCTCTTAAAAGTCCCAGTTTCTTCAGATATTTTCAACATGCAGTACTTTGCTTAGTTGATTAGTCATGTTGAAAGCAACAGGACCCTTTGTGTGCACCAGTGTTTGAAAGACATTTTACTAGATTGGCGGGAGCTAATATATATCTATTCTTCATTAAATAGACTGAAAATCTCCAATCCTTCTTTGAATCCTTGGCAGTTTTGATTTTTTTCTCCTTACAGGTAGCTCAGTTCTCTGCTAACTCTATTGTTTCAGTTGGTTGTCTCTGCCAAATGGAAAACAGCAATTTTCTTTAATCTGCAGCTTTTAAAATATATTTCCCATGATTATCTGCTGTATGGAATTCCTCCCTGCAGTATCTGCTTTGTAATTCACAACGGATTTCTAGTTGCTTTAGAGTGATTTAGAGCAATCCATTAAAATATTTTGATGAATCTTCATGAATATCCGATTTGATAGCAAGACTATAGATTTTTAGAAGAAAATGTATCTGACATCCATCAATTCTATAGTCCTTCTTTAAGGTATTGTTTTAATTCTATCTCTTATGGATTATTAATACTTTCAGCAGTTGTATGTCTTCCTTTAGGGACACTTTTTGAAAACAAATACATTGAAGTATGACAAAGTGGAAAATGCATCAAAATATTCTGGTTTTCTATCTTATAAAAAGTCATGTAGTTTGGAATGACACTATGATAAACTGGTTTTATTACCAGTCAGGAATAAAAGCAGTATGTGTTAGAAAGTCTAACAAAACTCCTGAGAGAAAGGGGTTCAGCCTGACAATATCCAGCTACTTTCCACCTGTACCCCACATCAAGACCTCCTCTGTTAACAGGAAAAGAAGGGTATTTGTAATAGGAAACTCCATTCTAAGAGGAATAAAGGACCTGATATGCAGACAAGAAGCAACTCACAGGGAAGTCTTCGGTCTCCCAGGGGCTCAGGTAAGGGACATTACCGGAAAACTCTCCAGTCTCATCAGCCCCTCTGATTACTATCCACTGTTAGTTGTTCAAACTGGCAGCAATGAGATAAAAAAGAGAAACCCAAGAGAAATCAAGAGACTTCAGGGCCCAGGGGTGATTGGTAAAGGGATCAGGAGCGCAGGTAGTAATTTCTTTGATCCTTCCAGTAACAAGGAATAATATTGATAGGAATAGGCAGATCCATCAGGTCAAAGTGTGGCTCCGAGGTTGGTGTATTTGGAAAAATTCTGGATTTGTTGACCATGGGATCACCTACTCAACATCTGGTCTACTGACATGTGACAAGATGCATCATTATTAGAGAGCAAAAAGCGTTCTAACACGGGAGCTGGCAGGGCTCGTTGACAGAGCGTTAAACTAGCTTGTAAGGGAGAAGGGGAGAGAACCAGGCTCACCAGTGAGGAGCGATGGGATTGTATGCAAAAACTTGACAAAATGAGCACTTACGGGCTGAAGAGGTGGAGGGGTGGCACTGTAAATAATAGAAAGGTTAGAATATATGGAGCTCATAGTTGACAATGGCACAGTTGAGAGCCTCTGGGTAAGAATCAAGGAGCAAACAAATAATGTGGATGTTAAGGTGGGAATCTGCTGTAGACCTCCTGGCCAGGATGATGACACCGATGAAGGAACTAAGGGACACTTCCAAGTCAACTGCCCTTGTCCTTAAGGGGGACTTCAACTTGCCAGAAATTAACAGGGAGCATCACACAACCGGTACAACCTGTTCCAGAAGATTCCTAAAATACATGGATGACAATTTAATGAAACAGGTCCTAAGGGAGCTGACTTGGAAAGATGTCCTCCTTGATCTGCTGCTTGTCAATAAAGCAGATCTTGTGATCTAAGTGGAGATTGGTGGTCATCTTGGCCACAGCAACCACCAAGTGATCATGTTTAAAATTCCTCTGCTGACGGGAGGAGAAGTGCCCCCAAAAAACACACAGTGAAGAATCCTTTTTGGATACCTCTCGTTCTTTGAACATCCTTTTATCTTAATTTTCTACATCTTCTTGCCTTCCTTTCCATTAAGACAGAGAAAAGGAAAGCAACACAACTGTTGTGGTTTGGCTTAACTCTGTGGCTAGTTGCAATCTCTAAGTTCTCTGCTGTTTGCCATGAAAATGGTGGGTATTATTCTGATTAATATGCCATTAGTTTCATAGATATGTAGCTGAATAGAATGTGAGACACTCAGGCAACTGTTTGCACAACACAGGCTATAGCTGGAGTTCATTAGTACAGCACTAATAACTCAGAGCCTTATCAGAAAGAAGAGCGTTATAGGAAACTGGATGGAAGCTGTTATCAGGGTACTTGTATGTTTTCACTCTCAGGTGACAAAACACAAGAGTTGATGCCTCAGTTACTCAAGCTGATGTGCAAGAGTAAAGCAAAAAATAACTCATAAATTCAGACTTTTTTTTTCTAACTGATTATGAAAATATATTAATATATTGTTTCATTCTGCAAACCTATGCATCTTCCATTCACTCAGTGTAGGATCAATGAACAAAATGGAACCTGATTATTGCGTTATTTGCCAAATTCCATTTTTATATTGAAGTTAGAATTCCATAAAATGAACAATTACTGATGATTCTCATGACAAGTAAAACAATTTCCTACAACATATATTTCTCTTAAAAGGTAAGTAGCAGGAAATTAAGGAAAGAAGGATTTTTCGAGCAGTGACAGGGCTAACTGTTGCATGCTCTAAATGGCCCCTTTACTGTAACAGAAAAATTATGAAAAAAGGCACACTGGTGGATCCTTCTCAGGATTTTTTTCTTTTTCCTCTTTTTAGTGGTCCTTGCTCATGCAAGGCTAATGGGGAAAATTGGTGCAGCTGCTGCTGGATTGTCACTGGGACAATGTTGATTCAGTGAAAAGGAAAGATAGAATCATAGAATCATAGAATCATAAAATCAGACTGGTTGGAAAGGACCTCTGAGATCATCAAGTCCAACCCCTGATACAACACTACCGCGGTTACTAGACTATGGAACTAAGTGCCACGTCCAGCCTCATCTTAAAAACCTCCAGGGATGGAGAATCCACCACTTCCCTGGGCAGCCCATTCCAATGGCTGATTACTCTCTCTGTAAAAAATTTCTTTCTAATATCCAACCTAAACCTCCCCTGGCACAGCTTAAGGCCATGCCCTCTTGTCTTAATGCTGGTTGCCTGGGAGAAGAGACCAACCCCCACCTGGCTACAACCTCCTCTCAGGTAGTTGTAGAGAGTGATGAGGTCTCCCCTGAGCCTTCTCCAGGCTAAACAACCCCAGCTCCTTCAGCCTCTCCTCATAGGACTTGTGCTCAAGTCCCTTCACCAGCCTGGTTGCTCTTTTCTGGACCTGCTCCAGCACCTCAATATCCTTCCTGATGTTCTTTACAGATGCAAAAAGTTTGCTTGGGCTCTAGGGAAGAGACAAGCACTTGAACAGAGGTCTGTTACAGACTACAAAATCTCCTCAGGAAGCCTCCTGGACTGAAAATGCTCAGAGGCTAAGGGGGCTGGGAGAAAGGTACTGCAAACGATTGGCCAGTATCTGCCCACGGTCCCCACTGGACACAGGATACTAGCTGAGATGAAGTAATTGGACTTTTCTTACTCAATCAAGATTTTAAAGAACAAAAATATTTCTGCCTCATAATTAGGCAGATTAGAAAAAATCTTGGTGTCTCTAAGAAACATTTGAAGTAAGGTTATTTACACAAAAATGTCAGTTAAACAAATTTTTACTCTGAAAAACTTACTAAGGAAGTGTTCCTCATCTCTGACCTTATAATATATGCCTACAGGTCTGTAAGTCAGATCCCTCCTAACATATTTTCCTCTAGAAAGTTTCATGCATTCCTTTTGCTTTTGTCACAGAAATTTTAGAAGCTCATTTATGCATTTACACTGTGAAACAGTTAAGCAGTGTATAGTTATACGAGCATTAAAAACTAACACTACAACATTCATTTTATATAGAATCTTTTCTAAAATGTGTGAGTAGTCGAAATTGTAATGCTTTGCAAATGAATATGAATAGTGAGCAGTGAGACTGAGCTGTTACATCACACCCAGGGAATTATTATTTAGCATGTGCATAATATTTTCATCCTCAAAGAGTTTCATGAGCAGCCACACATTCATCTCCGAAAGATGCCTCAAAGCCAAGAAGGTAAATATTAGCATATCTGTTTCCAAACATGAAAGACTGAAAGACAGAAAGGGTAGGGAAGCTAAGTGTCTCACCCAAGGGCAATCAATAAAAGAAAGCCAGTATCAGAGACATAATTAAAAGCTGAGCACACCTAATTATATCTAGAATATGTTTAGAGAAGGAGCCTCAGGCCATGCAAGCCTACATGCTTTTGTCAGCATTTAAAACATGAGGTTGTGGTGACCTTTGGAAAAAAAACAGAGAAAGAACTTCTGGGTAATATTATCCCTTAGTGCAGCATGCCTGATCCAAACATTTCTGTAACTCCTTTCAGCAATGTTTCCACCACTCCTTGCAGTATAAAGAACATGCAAAGAGCTCTTCTGAGATCCCTGAGCACTTTTGCCCTATGAGTGAGTGGGATTTGTTGACAAAATAAAAACTTCTGCTGTCAGCAGTATGAATTCATCAGATCAGTTAATGATGGGGAGCATGCTGGCCTGGACCTGATAATATCCTATCCCAAAAGCATAATGTGGGTGTGGATGCCACCTCTAGTGCACATGATTTGACAGTAAGACTCCATTTTCTAATTCTTGCTCCTTTTATCCTGTCACTTCCATCATGTGGAATATCTCTTGAAAGTTCAGTCGTTATTTGAAGTTCACTCTTCCCCAGCTTTTTTCTGTCTGCCCCACAGAAAAAAACCCCCTTTGCTCATGACTTCATGAAATGTGGCTTTGACTGTTCCTCATGATGAGGAGATTTGTCTCATCCTCTTAATACCTTTGTCACCACTTATCTCTAGTCCCTATCAGCTTCCTCACACAAAATTTTATGGGAGTTGTACATTCTTCACAGTCCTTCCATACAGCAACATAGTTCTGCCTCATCCCTCACAAACTTCACTAACAAATTTTTGCCTCCTGTGTCCAATCGCATCTGTGCAGTTCACATTGCTCCTCTCTGCTTTTTACACCCCCTCTTCTAGAGAACAGCTAAAAAAATTCGTACTTTCTCCTCTAGGTCTCATTTCTTTCACCCAAACCCTTTGCATTCCAGCAAAACTTCCATCTCAGCACTCTTTGCCTGCTAACCAAAAGCTGAATACACCAAGGATATTAGAATAATTGTGAAACTCAAATGACAGCAATGAGGTGAAGCCTTGAGGTTTTGAAAAAAACCCTATTCTGTTTTGCCTGAACCTCAGCCCATCCTCTTCCACCCACATATGATCAACTCTTTGATGATTTAGATCCTTGGCTTTTACATCTATCAAGCAATATAAGTTTCACTGTTGATGCTATAGAGCAGGGCACTTACCTTACTTCTGCTCATTTTTCTCGCAGTGATTGACCAAGCAAATAAGAGTCATATCATTCTCTATAATTCTGTTCCTTCTAAATTACCATTCAAAGGTGGTAGAATTCAGGGCATCCAGTGAACTGGGTGAAGGAAGGATCTTCTTGCTTTAGTGGACAAACATACAGAGCTTAGACATCTCTTTTCCATAGGCAAAAAAGGCAAGGATTACCAAGATGTGACAGCTTACTTATTCACATAAAAATATAAGATTTTGGGTTCTATTTCTTCTGTTTTTCTCTATTTGTGGTCAGCACAGCACATGAACAACAGTGCACAAATATACAGGCAACCTCTTTAACCATTAGCAAGCCCATTTTAATTAATTTGTACTGGGGAGTTTGTAGAAAAAAATTACAAGAAGGAAGCTTAACGGATTGAATTCCCTAGTCTTCAGAAGCAGTCTTTGGGTTTTTTTGTTTCCCTACATTGTACAACTTTTTCTTTTTTAGCTAATGAAGAATAGTGCAGACTGGAAAGCTGATCTTATCTCTGCTTTCAATGTAGAAACCTTGTCAGTAGAATTTTTTGATGATTGAAAGAAGTGAGCCCAGAGAGACCCACTGGTGGTATTCTTTTCTGAGATTAATCTTTTCTGTTTGCAGATATTTTACTTAAAGGAATTCACTACTGAGAGACAGTCTGAATGGTTGAAAAACACTTTGCAACCCTTCAGAAATACACAGGAGACACTATCTCTAGTACTGTAAATGAACATATCACTCTCAACTTCAAAGGAACTAAGATGTTTTGAACCAGATGAAGACCCAATCCCATAGGAATTTCCTGTTGTGCCAGTGTTTGGTTGCTGTTGCATATCTGGCTTCAGCTGATCTGGATCAAAAAGGTTCCTCGTCCCAGCTGCTTCTCACTGTCTTCTCTGAAGGTTATCCCCCCCTGTTTCCCATGCTCCCACTCTGATATGTGTACATAATTGTTCCCTAACCCAATTCAATCAAAATGAAACAGGTTAGGGAACAAACCTACTATTTAAAGCGTGTGAGCTAACCTGGATCATTCTGACTGAACTGGGTCAGGGAGTGATTATATGTGAAGTTATACCAGCTGACTGAAAAGGAAGGGAGACAATCTATTTGCTCGGCTTAGGAGTAGTCAAAGCAAGCCATAGGACTGCAGCTTTGTGTGATTTATTCATAGACTGGCTTTGGATGGTATAAATTGTCATGTGGTCTAAGAGATGTCTCACTGTGCACAGCCACCTTCCCTTTGATATGGTTTCTGCATAACTGAAATGCCCCAGCAAATGCTCCTGGAACCATAATGGAAGGGTCAAGTGGGCATTTCATGTCTCCCAACATGCTGATGCCTTGGGAGGTTCTGCCACACACGCTAAGTGCTGGCAAAACCCTGCAACTGAAATGGTTCAGAACAGTGCTGGGGAAGATTCAGGGCAACAGCTAACATATATGTCTTTTGAAATCAGCCCAATGGGTTTTTTTCTGGCAGATAGAGGCAGCCCTCTTCTATTTACTCAGAAGATGAGAAAAGATTTGCTATCACCATCAGCATGAAAATGTTACTGCGCCCTGTCTAACAGATTAAAGTATTCTTCAAGTGAAGACAGTTAATGTCGACATTTGGGTTTAACAGAAAGAACAGTCTGTCAACTGCTCATTTTATGTAACAAGCTTGTACTCTGCCTGACCTTTTGTCAAGCAGAAGAGAAAACCATGGCAGACCCTGTGTGGCCTTCTATGTGTGCTTTTTGGACACACAGAAAGCTAGGCCTTTCCAGTGCTGGGGCTAATGTTATTACTCGGAAGACTGTTCACTTCTTGGAAGAAAAACAAACAAGCAAACAAACCTCAAATATTTTGGTTTGTTTGCTCTGTTACATAGAAAAATTCTTCACTACAAATTCTATTCCTGAGTTCTGCATTATCCAGGTACTGGCAAGACTACAAGAGTACAGCAAGCATTGTCCTAAGAAAACCGACACTCTAGGAGCCATCTTGGTAACAGCGAAATTCATACTGATGTCCCCATCTTTTTTACAGACTCCCTTTAAGTACTGGAAGACTGTGATAAAGTCTTCCTAGAGACTTCTCTTCTCCAGGCTGAACAACCCCAGTTCTCTCAGTCTGTCTTCATAGGAGGGGTGCCCTCTGATCATCTTCATGGCCTCCTCTGTATTTGCTCCACAGGTCCATGTCATTCTTATTCTGTGGGCCCCAGAGCTGGACACAGTACTCCAGATGGGTTTCCACAAAAGCTGAGAAAAGGGGCAGAATCACTTCCCTCAGCACTTCTTTTGATGCAGCCCAGGATATCTTTGGCTTTCTGGGCTGCAAGTGCACATTGCTGTCTCATGTCCAGCCTTTCATCCATGAGTACCCCTAAATCCTTCTCAGCAGGACTGCTCTCAATCCCTTCGTCCCTCAGCCTCTATTGCCTGGGTTGCCCCAGCCCAGGTGCAGGACCTCGCACTTAGCCTTGTTAAACCTCATGGGGTTCACATGAGCCCACTTCTCATGGTCTCAGGTAAATCAAGAGGCTGAACTAGATGCAACTCTAAACATCTAATATAGATGCCCAGAAAATATTACTAAACATTAAGGGCAGCTGCCAGTTAGTACTATTTGAAAATACTGTCTGAGAGCCTTGGTTCACAATCCTTCTCAAATTCAGCACCTCTTCAGACATGAGGTAAGCCCAGCTGATGGCAGTTTACACAGGTATGGCTCTGGGAGGAACAGACACACTCTGTGCTGGATGTACTCTACAGTGGGTTGTTAATCTCTCCCACAGGAAAAGGATGGACAGCTGCAGGCAATAACCTCTTTTGCCATTGTAGTTAAATCCATCAGAGACTGTGAATCAAAGCTCTTATTATTTTCCACATGAGTGTTCTGCATTTATGCTCTGATGAAATGATGCATTCAACAGAAAACAAAATGAAGTGCTGAAACCATTAAACTCTTTAATAGCAGGAGACTCTGCAACTTTTTGTCATTAATCTGCCATAATTGTTAACTGCTGTTAATGTCTTTCAAAATACATAATATTGAAATGTTATTACTGAAAATGCTACCATGGAATTGTATGGTGGGATGCACAATCTCATCAGCACCCAGTTTTGCATTCCTGACTGTGTTGTGAATTAATTTAGGAATAACACAAACATAAAATTAAAACAATATGGTCTGAAAATAAAGCTTAAATTCCAGAGTTCTTGTGGGTTTTTTCCTGAAAGAAACTTTTCAAAATATAGAGGATGTGAGGGGAAGACTATCTTTTTAACCAATGCAAAAACAGAGTCTGGTTGACATGAAGTGAAATTTCAAAGTTAATCAAAATCCAAAACTTTGAAGTTTCAGCTTGTGCTTGAAATCATGGGAAAAAAGTGATAGAAAATGTGACATATTTAAATGGAAAGAGGATACGGTTTTCAGATTACCTGATTGTAGGCCACACAGGCTGGACAGACTTGTTTATCTCTGTCACTACATACAATTTGTTTAGACAGTCAAGAAGAGCAATATAATAAAGTATATAATAAAGAAAAGTATTAGCTGTTAAATATGCTATGATTTTAGTTTTGTGAGATAAAAATATTGCTGACTATGCAAAAGAATTAAAAATTTCTGTCAACCTTACTACAACCTGTTTTTCGTATGTGTTCACAAGGAATCAGATTAGAAAATAGTGTGAGGAGAGGAAATTAGTGAACACAATCTCATGCTTATTCTAAGTTGGGAACATCTTGACGGTTCCTTTCGAGCTGACTTTTTAATGGCAAATTCGATTTTCTTCTTGCAGACAGAGTGGAAGTAACATTAATCATATTTTATCTTCTATTTTATTGCAAGATCTCTTTCATTCCACAAGAAAATAAGACCACTCACAACTAATTATCCTGTAAAATCACATTCAGGCACAGAACCTGGCATCTGTAGTGAAACTCTGGGAGATTATTATTTATAATTTTTATTTATAGAAGCCTTTGATATTCTTGGTACCGTACAAAACAGAAAAAAAGAGAAGCATTCTCTGTCCTATGGAGTCTATCACCTATGGCTTATACTGTACAATTTAAGACCAGCCTGAGCCTAGAGCAGTAGAACTGCACCGTTTCCAGGAATGGGAGCATGCCAGCTGCTACTCTCCTTTCTGTGAAGATAAAGCTTGCACATCTGGTGTGCTAAGCCAGCTTTGCTCTTTCCTTTGACATTACCATTCCCAGAGATGCAGCAAAAACGTAGGATACAGCAGACCTTTGAAAAAGAACCATAGCCACCTTGAGGCACATGTTTTGTAGGTAGTTGTCAAGAGCAGCAGACTGCTAGTCTTGCAAAATGGCCAAGATTTTTTCTACTATGTGCAGGACAGTCTAGGTTTGCTGCTGCTGGTACTGCTGCTGAGAAAGGGGTCAAGGTCGGTGAAGCAATAGTTGCTGCAATTGTGGAGCAACTCCAGTGCAACACCTTTTTCCAAATCTCTCATTTCAGCAGCAGTGGTGGCCTGTCCCTGGCCTCCTATCCTCTGAAAAACAAAACCTTTATTTTCTGAAATTGGCTCTGGAATGGAGACTACAGCTTATGCAGTGCTGTGTAGACAGCTCCATGCTAGGGCTAGATAAATGAATATATTTAAATAATAAAGTGCACTGTCTTGCAGAGATATTATCTTGGCTCCCAGAAGCATAAATTAATAGCTTTCCACTGGGGCAAATTTGGATGATGTGTCTTTCTGACATGGCTATAACCCCAGCAGTTTTTGAGTCAGTTCATTTGCAGACAGTTTGGATATGCTGCACTCCCTGATGTGGATTTATCCTCTGTGGTCTCCCTGCCCTCACAGCCTCAGTAGCTGAGTAATGACCTACCCTAGGCAAGTCCTTAATTTGCTAGAGCAGCTCAGATGTTGAATATACTGAGTAAGCAGATGGTGTACCCAACTCAGAATGTTTTAGATGCCATTTTATGATTTAAAAACTCTGTAGTGAGCATAACTCCTGTAACAGGCTACTCCTGTAGGCATTTATAAAAGTGTATATAAGAGGAAGAGGTAATGCATGTTGGTGGCCTGGAGAAAGTGGGAAGGCAGACTGGGAGATCGTGTGATACTTAGCAACTGACAAGAGACAGTGGAAGATTAGGCTGTGATAAACGATTTGCACACTGAGTGAGGAGTCTGCTGAGTACTCAGAACAGATTTGAGTGTAAGAAGAAATGCTTAAGTAAGTTAGTGTAGAATTTGGATCTTTCAGAGAGGTAGAGAGGAGATCTGCCCCTGATGGGGATGCTGCTACAGCTTTTCTACTCTACCAGAGATCCCTCTGTGAGACACCCCCTGGGTTTGTTTTCTGGGAAAGCAAACAGCACAAAATAAGTCAAATTAATTTTGTGTATATTATTTTTCCCTAAAATGTTAAGGTTCCCTTAGAATGTTAAGTAATTTAAATAGGTTTTTACCAATAATTTCATAGAGAGAGAAGAAATAGACTTGTTCATCATACATAGTATAATCATGTTTGTTTCCACTATTCCCATTGGAGAAAAAGAAGACTAAAGAGTGGAAAATAGGGTTCTTTCACACTCTTCCCATCTTTGCTGGCACAGATCACATTCCCAACCATGCAATGGGGAACTGTAGCAGCAGCCTGTATGTCCTCACTGCCTCTTCTCAACTTTCTCGAGCAAGCTGTCAGCCTCCTTTCCCAGCCACAAAGGAGAATCCATGAGTTAATCAGTTTGAAGGGAAGATTTGAAGTAACACTATTACCAGTGTTGTAACTTCTGTGTAACAGATGCGCGGGAAACAGATTAATTCTGCCCTGTAGCAGCAGAGCGCGTGGGAAGACATACTTTTGTCATATTGTACTAGTCCCACAAATAGAGCTTTATATCCCGTGGTATATTTTGCACAAAAAAAAGTTGTTCAGCAGTTATCTAGCTCTTGTTTTCTACAGAAGTCTGAGATTATCGAACTCGACGCCCCCACTCTTCTTTCAGGAGCTGTGTAAGGGGAAGCTGATCAACAGTAATGGTTCACACTACACATATGTATACGTGCTGACACACATTTTGGTTCTCTTGCTGTATTTTCATGAAATTTTACTGTATTTATAGGAAGTCATAGTCAATACAAAAAACAAAGTGCCATGTTTTGTTCCCTGTGATGACATGCCAACTTACCAGACATAAGAAGGTACCATGGCAGAGGTGTTCTGTCTCAGTTCCTAGATTCTCCAGTGAGTCAGAGTGTCCAAGCTGGAACCTTCTGGAGCTCAACTTTTTCTGAAAGTTGGGATTCATGTAGTTGTCCCTAAAATTGACATAGTCTGAATCCCTAAGAACTTTTCAAAATATTCTTGGTTTTTATTTTCTCTGCTTTCAGAATGTTCTACCTAAATGTTCTCTCATATAGGTTCCCTTCAGGATCCTCCCCACAATGAGCACACACACACACACAAAA
>VXAY01003434.1:94777-168278 GCA_013399855.1 Oxyruncus cristatus
AAAAAAAAAAAAAAAAAAAATAAAATTCAAACAAAAGCATAATTAGTATCACTGAAAATGCCTTGGGATGCCCTATATAGAATATCCCATTGGCCAGGCATTCATCCATAGATGTTTTATATTTCCCTTGCCCTGAGAACATTCAAACCTGCAGAGCCCAGCTCCCAAGAAAAGAGCCATCAGACTGTTATCACCTTTCATCCTTTTTAGTTGAAGCTGGAGTATTAAAGAAGAAAAAACATAAATGTCAGGATGAGAGAAGATGGGGAGTCAGATTCTGTAGTAGTTTGCTTCATATAATAAAATTCAATAAATCAGAGAAACAAATGATGGTTTAAGGAATTTTGATATTGAAAATTTATTATTATATGTAAAAATCACAGTCCCATTAATTATGTAGCTGTCTCAGAGACACTGTTTTAGAGCAGCAGAGTTGGTGGTTACTTTCATGTATTTTTTCTTTTTCAGAATGTAAATACTACAGAAATCACTACTGAAATTATTATTAAATCATATGCTGATGAATGAGCACAAAACTATTAATGGCACATTATTTGCAGTGCATGTGTCCACTGGAGTATTTAGCAGATCCATGCAGATCTTATAATATGCCCTATGTGCTTTGATTTTCTCTGTTAGATGATTGAAAAATATTCATTAAGAGATTTCTCTAATGAGCTGTGTTCAAGCATAAAATAGGCCACTCCTTTTATAATTTAAGTGTGTTTTTTTGAATATAAATATCCTCCAATTCCCTATAGTACCAACTTCAAATAGGGATTTTGTCTTAACACAGATTTCAGGATCTTTGAAGGGTCTTTGAAGTATATAATTGAGTCCAATCTGAAAAGTGATGTCATTCACGCAAATACTGAAATTCACACAGCTTATAGTTGGTAGAAAATATACACTTAATTTTTTTTTCAGATATAGTCCCAAAATTATTTTAACAAATACTTAGGTAGAAAGTTGGGAGAATATTCCTGTTATAAAATGAGTACAACAACCCCTGACCCTCTGATCGGTTAATCCTGGATCCCATTCAAATATTGACATCAGTCTTACTCTTTTTATTTTCTATTAAGTTATTAGAGAGAAAGCTTTTTCTGCTTTAATTTATTCTGTTTTCATTTGTAAGGCACTGAGAATGCTTAAGCGATGAAATAGATAGCTTTTAGGAGTATACATAAAGGCCAAATATCAGGAAAACCAAAATAGTGTTTTCTCATCAGACATAAAAGCAGAGACTGGAACCACCCTCAGAAAAACAAAAGTATATTGCTGTTGTGCCTGTCTGAAGTCTGTTAAAAGTAGGAGCCTTTGTAACATGTCCTGAGAGCCTCACAGATCTGAATTTCTGGCCTCCTGGGGAGGCAAGCCTAGCAGAGGGCATTACTTTTCAGAAGTGGCATTTCTGAGCTGGATGAGCTCACTATGATTTGCTGTCCCTTGCAGAGTTGAACAGTGGCAGACCAGGAGCATTCTGCTTCAATCAAGGTAAATAGCTAGTTTTATGATGAAGTGAGAGGACTGAAGCTCCTTTCCTTTGCTATTTCCTCTTTAGTCATGAACAGATCGTACCTAATGTTAATTTCAAAACTCACTTCAGCTTCAAGCTCCACCACAGATATCCAAATAGACTTCAAGCTGTGTTGCTTCACTCATCACTACTTTGGTTTTCTCAACTAGAGACAAAGGAACCTTCACATGTTGGCAAATAAAAAACCAAACCAAAACAAAACTGAGAGACAGAGAATGGACTTTGGCACAGAAGTTTGGCAGATGGGACACTGGGTGATGATGCATTGTAAGAAAAACAACCAAAGAAACAGACTAGGCTTTGTAGCCTGCTGTGTCTATCAATGGCTCCAGAGATAAGCATGGAACAAGGCTCACATCAGAAATAGACTTTAACTTTGGAATGAGTGGAAGGTAGATCCACTCCATCTACTGAGCCACCTGAGAGGAAGAGAGTCTAATTTCAGATTAAAGACTGATCTAGAGGGACAAGCACATAAGGGCTCTGCTCCCTCAGGAGTGCTCCAAGCATGACGTTATAATTGCATTTCTTTGTGCCTCATCTTCTTTTGTCTCTGTAATCATTGGCCTCCAGGTGCACATTCACATCCTCCTGAAATACGGGATGTATGAGTTCAAACTACCCTTCTGTTCAGAAGTCAGAGTAAGATTTCATCCTTCCCAGGCAAGCACCTGAGATGATAGGCTTCATGGTAAAGGATAAAACTACTGTCACCAAATTCAAGTCACCCATTACTATAGGCAGCCAACCAAATTAGAAAGGAAAAGACACCGCATTTTTGTAGTCTATGCAAGGTTGATGATTAAAGTCCAGTATCAAGCTCGGCAACTTTCTTCATTTTCTCAGCCAGAAGACTCTGGGGAAAATTCTGACACTAAACGTATGGTCACATCACAATTTAATCACTTCTTCCTTTTTCTTTCCTGAAAAGTCATCCTGGAGGATGTCATCTGTGCTAAATTCTACACATCAAAATCCCATTAGTCATAGTGTCAAAAGGAAATTCATTTTACTTCCCAGCTAAATGTAGGCAATTGTTCTTCACTGTCATTGGTGTGGTCAGAATAGTTTTTCAATTAATTTTCAGTAGGGAAAAATTTTGGGGTTGGGAGGGAGCAGTAATTTCTACTGCTGCAAGTCATATTTGTTTTTTCATTACGTCAGTTTTATTTTAAAGGTTCAAAGACATAGTTTCCAATTGCTGTCAACTGGCAGTCTATTCACTGTGACACATGAACACATCAGGTAATTAGGCAAATCTTGACAGGCATAAATCATCCGTGCCTTCAAACCTGAAATCAGCATGAAAGCTTGTTTCTTGGACCAGAATTCAGAGAGACAAAACAGACACTTTCAACATGATAACCAGCTCATTTGCTTCTGAAGGTGCTTTTGATGACTGTCTTCTATTTTTCTCACGTCACTGAAAACAAGTATGAATTCAGTGCCCCTACCTTAAAAAAAACCTGACAGCTTTACAGCCTGACTAATCCACAGCCATTTCCAAGATAACCAGAAATTTTAAAGATGTAGTTTGCTGCAATAAATACCACAGTGACTGAACTTCTGCTTGTTCTTCAATTCTCATCATTCTGCCAGGGCTTTCCAGTTGCTGAGCTCAGTCCTGTGTGGCTTACCAGCATCCACCATTCATTGTGAAAAATTCGGTGTACTTCTTTAGCCACCATTTATCCTGGCACAGCTTTATGCTTTGAGCATACTCCGTGAATAATCCACTTGGATCCAATCCTTCCTATGGAAGCAGCTGGAAAATACTGGTGAAATGGGTGCTTCTAATTGAAGAGATCTAAATACTTCCTGAGCTTTTCCAGTGCTTCAGAAACCATGCTGCAAATAATTTTCTAAAAATATCTGTCTGATAAAGAAACAATGGCATTTGTCAGCATTATCACATAAGCCTTATATTACAAGTTCTATACAGAGGGATAAAACTCTGTGGTGTGGCTGGCCAAAGATGACAAAAAATACACAGCAGCCTTCTTTTTCTCCCAACTCTCTGCAGAAAATCTTTGTTTGAGGGCCCTTCTCCATTGTTACACCTATGATAAAGAGAGATATGAACTCAAATCACTACTAATCAGCCACTGTCAGTTTATATCTCAATGGAAAGAAGCACATGCAATGACAAGATTAGAACAATTCAGTCCTCCTGTGGTAGTAATGATTTTAAGTATACGCCACTGAACCAATAGCTTGGGGTTAATACATGGAGAGTAGGTGAAACAAACGTCTCCCAGCTCTCCCTTCTTTTGATACCCATACTGAATTACTGAAATGGCTTGCCTCCATATTGGCTGAATATGGTTTATACTCTGTTTCTGCACCAAGCTTGAGAATCTCATCCATTTTTTGAGGCTTGCAAGTTTGGGTAATCTTACTCCAGAAATGTTTCAGTGTCTGTGGCACTTTTACACATTTGTTCATTCTCCTCATCACTCAAAGACAGTTCACAAGACAAGTGGTATGGGGTTGCACCTCCTAATGAGTTGTCAGAATTTACTGCTTACTACAGGAAGTGTACTCAGTTGTGCCTAAAAGTTGTTCAGCTCTTCTGGACAGGACTGGACAGTGTCCCCCTGCTGTTAAATAATAAAGGTTTCTGTGTGTCTGACAGTGTAAAGGTAGTGTATGTACTGCAGCTGTGAGTTGTGTGGATGCTACGTGATCTGAAATGACCCAGAAAATGCATTTGGCTTTTCAGATACGTTCTGGCATGCTCCAAAGCACATACAAACAGTCTCTTGCACACTGGAAGGCATTTTGGAATACCACTTCAAGCAAACTTATCAAAGAAATGCCTGTGGTATATATGTCTCCAGGCAAATCCCCACAGCACAGAGAATCAAAGTAATGACCATCCTTTGCCTTCTCATATACTTGACCACTTTGGAACTCACAGTGTTTAGGAACTCTTAGTTGTAACACTTCAGCAAGCCAGAGAAATATTATTCTCTACTCTGATAGATGAAGGCCCGATGACTCACCAGTTTATCTAGGAGTATAAAACCTCCCTGATCTAACTGAGATGAGAGTTTCAAAGGAAACCTAAAAAAGAGCTTCCTATGTATATATAACATATGTCCTACCAGTTACGTTCACCTGAAAGAATTTTTCCTTTGCCCTTTTTATTGTTGTCATTCATCCTGTACTTTCTCTGTACTAATTGTTCAATCCAGTCATTTGCCAGTTTTGTAATACATAATATATTGCATCTGAGGAATCTCAGTTGTATTCACAGCTTAATCTCATTGTAGATAGCTTTACAGAGGGCATCTAATAAATTCTTCAACTCTTCTATTGTGAGGAAGGCAAGTAAACTGGGAAAAACCTTTTTAAGTAGCTATTTGGTGCTTTCATATTCCATGTGGTATTCTCCCTGAGTAGTCTACCAGTCTGACTGTTTTCAAAGAAATTCTGTGCTATAAATCTATTTCATTTGCAGCTTCCTGAACACCTTTGTGGCTAGGAAGAATATAAAATCTGTACCTCAATTCATTAAAATTTCCCATGGCAGCCCAGCTCTGAAAAACTTTTTTTAAAAGCTAACACAATATATTAAGTGTCCAAAGAGTTCAATGCTGTTGCCTTTGGATACCACATAATATGGTTACCAAAATATGAGAAAGATATAGAACCAGAAATGCTGCACAGAAATGCACTAATTAGATCATTGCTTATTCAAGAGAAGAGATCTTTTATCTCCAGGAACTCAGGCAATTAGGTGAGGTCCATCACAGCACACCACAGGGGCAGTCAGCTGATACTAATGAGTTTTGTGCTGCAGTTGAGTAAACAACCGGTCATCACGGTCTCATTAAGGCTCTTCCATTTCCATGTTTTCTTCCCAGAGGCTGGGCTCTGTGGTCTGATAACGTATTAAGGCCTTGTCATTTACTTCTGTATCTGCACGTACCACTTCTGCTTGTTCCTTCTGCTCCCTGCCCACACTGTTTTGTCTGCAGTGTGGGACTGGTGCTGACCCTGCCCATTCAGCTCTCACCCCATCCACATCATTCTTTTCACATCCTAGCACAGCTTCCACTGAAAGCACAGACCTGCTTACAGATATGCCTCTTTCTTGAGCTTATTTTACCAGCACGAAAATTCCAGTTACAGAGAATAACTCTGTTGTTTCTGGTCAGGACAGCAGTAGTCACAACTGGATGAGTTTTAGTCTACTTTATAATGATCATTTACAACAAAGTATCAAATTTTTAAGTCACACTGACAGCACTGTGACTTTGAGATGTTCAAATACTGCAACATAACTAATTTTCATTATACTTCTCAATCATTTCGAATTTTTTGTACACTATTTAATATTTTATCGTTATGTCAGTAGAAGAATCTGCATACAAGAAATAACTTATGTCAATCAGTTTTGACATTTGAATTTGTAGAGACAGTAATGAATCTCTATGATGATTTAAAGCAGATATACAAAGTAATTAAAAAGCAAATATACGGAGTAGTTTATGGACTTTGGGTCAGACTGTGGTCTCCAGAGTATACCGACTCTAACTTTATATTAGAGTCAATGACAACAGACGTGTGATATGAGAAGTTGTAAGAGACAAAAACCTGAAAAGCAAAGCTGGTCAGGGAAATTTGTGTAGCACTCAAAGGCCACTCAGAAGGTGATGAAATCAGATATTGAGCTGAAATCTAAGACCTTGTCAAATTGGATGAATATCACTCGCATTTTATTTCCAAAGAAAACTAGACTGTATCAATATACTGTTTTAGATACTTGATTTCTTAATCGGAATATTTCAACAGAGCTTCCTTTATGCAAAAAGAGATTCCATCACTTAAACAGAGATACCTATTGCCATTTGAGATGCACTGTCTACCAGCTGCTGCTCCAGATAGGAGTAGATCTACCACAGTCCTGTGTACAGTTAATATAACATAGGTAAATAGATACAGTTACAAACACATGCATCAGGTTCTTGTCTTTAGGTGACTAAATCCCAGAACCAGTGATTTCCAATAGCCGAGTTTAGTGCCTGAATACATTTCAGAATCAAGGTTATCATCTTTAGACTCCTCTTGCAATCAAAGAAAAATACAATTCATCTTGGGTTTTCATCCTCCAACTTATTCCATAATATTTTCCTGAAAACACATTTGCTCCACTTTTTATATATACTGCTCACTCTGGTGCTTCTTGAGCTGTAGTGCATAGTATTTAATTGTTTCTAATCAGGAACAAATTATTTTCATAAACAGGTATGTATAAGGTCTGTCTAGGTAGACTTGCTTTGTGATTGCTTACCTTAAAAAAAAAAAAAAAAAAAAAAAAAAAAAAAGACACTTATTCCAGTAGAAAAGTGTTTTTAAAGTTGATGATGCCAGGAAAATGTGCTCTCATTCTGAGAAAGATTTGTGCTTAGACTTATGCTGAGTACACATATATATACACATCCGTATGTGTATCCCACCTCAATCCAGGATAATTTTAAAATGCAATTTGCACATAGTTATATGAAACAAGCTTTTTCTTGTCAAATTCTTTTCTTTCCCAAGCTTTTCTTTCTTGAAGTAACCTATCCCTTTTCAAACAGAACCCTGCCAGACCACAGACTGTTTGGTCACTGAGAGCCCTGGGGTATCACTGAATAGGCACAAAGGACATAACAATGCCCAAGAAGTAAAGTATGCTGTATTTAAGCATATTTAAGCAGCAGAACCTGTCTCATCTCTCAGCTAGAACACATTTCACTATAAGCGCAGAAAAACTTGAAAGGGTGGGAAAAGAAAATGCTGCCTGTTTTAATGCCCTCTGAAATGGTAATTTGCCATGAAATTAACATTAAGGTAAAGAGATTCTCATGAACTGCATGCAAAAAGCACTGAGCCACCAAATTTTTTTAGAAAATTGAATTATACATATTTTTTTATGAAACACGGAGCTCAAAAGGTAAAGCAAAATCTTAAACTTTGAGTGCAGATTCAGGTCTTAGCTTAAGTTTCTCCTTTACCAGAAGCTTTTTAAATAATTAGAGAAGTCAGCCAGGGACTAGACCCATAAAAGGGCCTTTAGATTAACCATTAGGCTTCTGTAACTCATGCTGGTTTTAACGCAGTACAAATTGCAATGTCAAAGACAGAGTTAGGCCCAGTCTTGTGTATGTGGATGTTTTTTTACCAGAGACTAAGGCCACCAATTAATTTTGCGCAGATAACCAAAAAGCTGTTGTGGTAAGGATTTGCTTTTTCCTACTGAGCTGAGCTACTGCAGAAACAACTGACCTGGAAGTGAGATAGCCACATAGCTTTATCCATCCTTAGATAAATTATGTGGTTTTAAACATATCTTTTCCTGAAGAGTGACCAGGACTTGATACTCAGTTTTTGAAAATGACTAAAGATAATTCCATTCTAATTTGCACTAGTGTGAATAACACTATTGAGGAGTCTGACCTACAAACTAATGGCAAATATTTTCTCTGATATGAACACAACGTGTTCTTCTGCTATGTAACTTGAACTGATTTTTAGCTTTGTTTTCCTTTGTGTTCATTTCTTTTTCTCCCCCCACCTTCCCACTCACCCCCCCCGTAGCTTTAACATGAAAACAAATGGGAGTTCTGGTCAATATAGATATTCCTGAGAGAGAGAAATTTAATGCAGTGGGTTAGCTAGTACCTAAACAAAGGATTCTCCTTCTCCTTGTCTTTAGGATATTTTTGTTTTTGCCTATGGTTTAAAAATGAACTCTTCTTCTTCAGTAGAAAAAGGCATTGTGTTCCTGTAATTTTTGTGCTACATCTATGAGACACATCCATTTTATTGAATCCAGTCACCCTTAATCAAGCACCAAAAATTAAAAGTACAGCCCTGCTTTGTCCATATGTGCAACGCAATGCGGAACAATCCAACTAGATATTGAGAATGTTAGACAGTGTCACTATGGCAATAAACTTGCTCATTAATTCCAATAAATGTATTCCAGAAGGACATTTAGATTATTTAGCTGATATAAAGGAAAATAGAGATACTTAGCCAATTACAGTTAAGATAGTATTACAATCACATGGCTTCCTTAAGTGCCTTGTTTGGCGTGCAATGTCTAAACAGACATTGTAACACTGTATCAAATAACACTCTGTGATGCAACATGGAATAAACCAAAATCCCACTTTCTTTATCACAGAAAAAGGCTTACAAAGAAAAAAGACATTTTACAGTGAATATTCAATCTACAAATATTCCTTAAAATGCCACTATTACTTTAGCTATACTTAAATTTCCAATGTGATTTCCATGTTAAACTTGTTTCTAAGCATTTATAATGTTCTGAGAGATTCTATTTTCAGACTCGGTGTCTCTGTGTTTTCCCTCAAATAAATAATATAAAGCTTGCCTTCTTTACAACCTGTTTTCATTAAAATACTTGTCTCCATGTTCATTCTTTCTCATTTCTGACCTGAGCTGTAGTGAGTGTAAGTACTATGACCTAAAATTACATTCAACAGCAAATCTTTGTGCAGCAAAACTGTAAGTATGTGCAATGACCTTTAAAGATCATACACAATGAATTTTAAACACACCTGCAATGTTCTGTAAGCCACAAACAAAGAACAGCTTTTATGAATAACTGTGCGGTGATGGGTGCACAGTTATTCATAAGGCAAAGCCTCTGACTCCAAATACTGTTACAATTCTCAAGCTGAAAAATATTTTTTTTTATATACAGGAGGGAGTACTTATGCTATTTCAGGATTAATACTCTACCTCCCATTCTGGTGTCTGAAGCTGCATTTTCTTCATCTCATTCTTGGGCCTTGAGGGCAAATTGTACTGTACAGATCATATCTATACAGTAAAATTATATTTCTATTACCCACATCAGTATCTTTATCTTCTAATACATCTTTCCAAAAAGCAGATTTACCTAGATGCATCTTCTTTTCAGAGTTAACTAGTGCTTCTGGAGAGAGTGGGGACTTTCAGGGACTGATGTGATGCTTCTTATCCCAGTGGGGAAGATACAAGATACAAACACTGTGTAATAGTTCACAGCATCTCCCCTCTCCTGTTTGATTTATCCTGTGTATTGTTTGGAACAAGGATTAAGGGCCTGAATCCTCTTTTACAACCCCCGCTCAGACCTGAGTAAACCCTTTGTTATACCAAAAGTATGGCATTGAAGAATGTTTGAATCATTTTTTTCCCCTTTTCATCTTTTTTTGCCAACCATTAATCATCAAAGGTGTTAAACGTAACTAACCATCAGTATGCAGTAAGAAATGCAGTGACATTTAAATGTGGTGCTGAAGGGCCATGAAGTAAATGACTTTTGATTGTTAACATGATACGGTTATCTTCTCGTGTAATGTGATTTTTATAGTAGGCAATGAAAAGCATTTTCTATAAAGTGTAGCAATTGCTGCCTCTAAAAGTAATGTTGAAATCTATATAGAGGTACCTCTGGGGAGGAGGAGGAAAATAAAACCTTTTTCTTCCCTAGAGTCTCTAAACAGAGACCTGATTCTGAATTTTTTGCAACAGCATCAATCACCTTACACAACATATTTTCTGCTTTGTATTCTTCTCCAGTTACCATTCTGGATAAGTGATATTGATTTGGTGTTGATGTCATAGGTCAGAATTTATACCTTTCTGCCTACATAACTTGGGATTCCCAAAGTGTCAAAGTCTATCAACATATTTTCATAGCTCAGTGTGGAATGCTGCCTTCACACAGAATTGCAAAACTGGAAATTATTCCTCTAATTAGATAATATATCAGTGTTCAACATAAGTCATGTGTGCTCTTAAGCTTTCTTGGTATGAAGAGAATGAAGCATTTTGCATTTCCTTATCCAAGACTCCCACTCTGGGTTTATTCTTGAGCACACCACGATAATTGAAAACAAGCGGATACAAGAATTAACAGGGTTCCCAAAACGTAATATTCTGTGTATCACAAACATATGCAGATCCAGAAAAAATAATAACACACCTGTCAGAATTCCCCTACTTCAGTTGCTTTCTCTTCAACACCCACTGGATATGCTTACATGTCCTCTGAGAGATCCAGGATCCTTCATGGTTAATGTGCATGCTCCCACCACACTCATGCCCCCCCTTCACTTTCAAGCAAGGAATTTTAATTCTTTCTTGGCTTCTCTCATGTGCTATGGTGAATTACATGAGACTACAGTTTAGTGATGTGATGTAAACTTTGGGGAATGAAAATTTGCTAATACCAAACCCGCCTGAAATATATTTGATTGCAATACCAGGGCATTTATAAAAGCATCGTATGAATCACTTCAGTGTGAGCTGCAAAACCTGAAATAGAGAAAGAAATGAAATCTGTGTAGTTTATGCTGCATGAGGATGATTTTAAATATAACTGTAGACATAAATTCGTGATGTATTAATTCATATCCCTTCCCTGCTGTCCAGTATTCCTCTGTCAGCACTAGTTCTCCTCTTGTATACCACTTTTCACTTATGGTAACTATCAATGGCAGGTGTTCTCCCCTTGAAGAAATCCAACAGCCTCACATGCTGGATTGCTGCAGAACAGTCAGAGAAAGATATTTTTCTCTTGAATTAATCCGTCTCAGACCAAAGAGTTTTCTTTGATACCTCTTTTTGCCCCTTTCTTTAATGTTTTCACATAGTGAGAGGACAGTTGAGGTTGGAAAGGGTATCTGGAGGTCATCTGATCCAAACTCCCTGCTCAAGCAGTGTCACCTAGAGCAGGTTGCCCAAGACCATGTGCTGATGGCTTTTGAATATCTGTGGACAACCTGTGCCAGTGCTCAGTCATGGAGTACTGGACACCCAGGTCCTTTTCTGCAAAGCTGCTTTCCAGCCAGCAGCCCTCAGCATGTACTGGTGTCTGATTCTGTTCTTCCTGAGATGCAGGATTTTGCATTTTCCCTTGCTGAACTTTAAGAGGTCTTTTTCAAACCATTTCTCCAGCCCATTGAGGTCACTCTGAATGAAAGCACGACCTTCCAGTGTGTTAGCCAGTTCTCCCTGCTTTGTATCATAAACAAAACTGTTAAGTTTACATCTGTCCCATCATCCGGATCATTGATGAAAATGTTGAGAAGCATTGCACCCATTATCAACACATGGAGTATGTTACTAGTTGTTGGCTTCCAGTTACATTTCATACCACTAATACCCTCTGAGCTCACTACTCGAGCAGTATTCAGTCATGTCACTGTCAGCTCATCCTGTCCATATTTCATCAGCTTTTCTAAGGGAATCTTATGAAAGATGGTGCTGAAAGCGTATTGAAGTCAAGGTAGACAATTTCCACTGCTCTCCACCCATTTAGCAAGCCAACTCTTTTACCATAGATGCTTATTGGGTTGATTTGGAGTCAACAACAGGGAATGGCTCTGCAAGGGCTAACAGAGCAGTGTCTCGTGTTGAAGCTTTTTCAGGGCTTCTGAAGTACTGATGATTTAGAAGATCAGAGACAGTTCTGGAAATAGCTGAGCTTGAGTACTTTACAAGGGAGCATGTTAGTGTGTGTCCAAAAGCCTTTATAAGCATTTATAAGTACAAACACAGTGGTGCAAGAAGGGACAAATCTGTAATTTTTTTTTGCTGACCAAAACAAGGTCTGAGAAAGAAGATTGCAGACTTCTTCCTCTTCACTTACAGTAATGGAGATGCCGAAAGAGGACATCTAATTCTGTTAGCCAACAGTAGGGTTGATTCTAGAGGGAAGTTATCCTAAATCAACATAGTAAGGGACAGTTTAGGATTTCTGAACCGACAGGAAATCCCTGAACTAACACTACCCCTGCTAAAAGAAATCTACTACACAAAAAAAAAGATCAACTGGATCCTAGAAAATAGCTGTCTCCAAAGAGATGTGAAGGGACTGAGACCACGCTACCCTTCTATCTTGGTTAGATCACAAGCAGGTATGTAGAGGTTGTCTGTGTGTTTCTAACTCATTACAGATTAATTTTCCAGATCTGGAAATCTTTTTCTATTTCTTCATTTCAGTTTACCACAGATTAAAATTTTTTTACTACCAGAAAATAAGAACTGTAATTGTCACCTTTGACACCATTTTGTATCAAACTGCTTACTGAATTATAATTATTTCATATATTAGATAGAAAATTCTTTGCAGGTAGTATAGCGTTATCTAGGTTGAATTGCTCAGGGAGTCATCTGGGAGCGATGAGAAAAATTATAAAAATTATAAGAACAGGGTTTCATGTGTTTCCATTGCTATGTCAAAAATGGTCAGCTTCCCTTTCAGAAAATATATGTTGACTTCTTGCTGGCTTCTGTTGATGTTATTAAAAAAACCCAAAACCCAGTGAGAGATTTTTCAGGTTTTTTATGCTCTTACTTAAGCTTCCACATTTTTATATTCTACTTCAAAACTGCTTAAGAACAGAAGACATGCCTGTACTAAGGGAATATAATCTCATTGGCAGGAAGGATTTACAGCATCATCTGTGGTAGTTTTATACTAAAAGGTAATTAGAGACAGGTTGAAAAGTGTCATTTGACATCTTTTTTTTTTTTTAGTAAACATGCCTATTCTGTATGATGAAAGACAGTCCAGCTATTACAAACACAACTCAAAAATAGGTCACTGGTGGATTAGTGTAATGCTGTGGAGAGCAGGGGTTTGCAAATGTCAGTCTTTATGGGTCCTTTGAGAGGCTAGCATGATTTTACTGAGCCAAAGTGGATACACAGATTTTCTCAATTCAATGTTTTATAGCAAACATACCCAAGAAACATAGCAGCAGTTAATCAGAGTGACTAAAGCCCACATGAGTGTAATGTAATGTAATGACAGTTTCTTTCACTGTTGTCTTTCACTGGTTTTGGCTGAATTCAGGTACAAGAATTGAACAAAGATGCGTGGGAACTATTATGCATATACATTAAAATTTTCAGATTGAAGATAGTTTGCCTAATTGTTCTTTTATTTACTTCTCATAGATACTGTTTCAAACAGGAATGATCAGTTAAACAACAGATTTCTAATAAAACATTTACAAATAAATGTACGTTTTTCTCCTTGTGAAGAAAGATTTTTCCATGTTTTACTTATCCAGCTTGGGAAAGAAAGGAATATCATGTGATCAGCATGTTCTAGCATAGTTCAGATTTTGCATATTCCTGCCAGTGGTCTACATAAAAAAAAATATTTACAAGAAGTATCTGATGAATAAATTTGAATTGCAAAAATCTGAAATTGCAAAAAGATGAAAAAAGCTAAAATAAGCAAATTATTAACTTAGCTACTTAGCTACTTGTATTTATCTGAGATATTTTTATGAGTAATTCTCAATATAAATACAGTTCACTCTCTGTAGATATCACAGTTTGTCATTGGAAAAAGCCAGTAGTTTCAGATAGTCAAATAATGACATTTATTGGTTTCCTAACAAACCACATATGTGTAAATAAATCTTAAGTCTTGTTGAGTTATTTTAATTGCTTATGACTTTTTTATGAGGATGATCACTTTTAAAGAAGTCAATATTTGTATTAAAAGGTAAATAATTACTTATTAGAACCTTTTCTACAATCAAATTCCTTTTTTTCTGCAAGCCCGGGCAGGCTATCCTGATAAGCAGCACACATATAACTTGCCTGAGCAACTTTCTTGTTTTGTTTTTATAGAGTGATCAAAAGGTTTTCCTGGGCTGGGCTGGTTGTGTTTCAGCGTGTCTCGTATAAAGAGTTGACTTCTGTCTTATGTAATGTGCTTGATTCATTCTTTTTCTCCAACATGCAAATCTTGCAATACCACACAGTAAACCAGCTAATCAAAATCAGTATTTCATAACATGTTACATCTGTGACATTTTTACCAACTATTTGAAATTCCTTACTGGCCAGTATGACAGAAAACGTATTTCTTCGTTGAAAACTGACCCATTTTCATCTGGAATAGGGCTCATTTTCTTCTTAGTAGCTGATACAGTGCTGTATTTGGAATTTAGTATGAGAATAATGTTAATAACACACTGATGTTTTGGTTGTTGCTAAGTAGTGCTTACCTTAAGTCAAGGACTTTTCAGTTTCCTGCGCTCCACCAGTGAGAAGCTGCACACGAAGCTGGTATGGAGCATGGCCAGGACATAGTCTAAATGAACTTCTGTCAGCTCTAATTGCCAAGACCTTAAAGGCCAAATAATTTGCTCAAACTTCAGTGCCTAGGGTCATCTGAGACTCTCTAGTGTGTATGAGGGTAAATGTATTTAGCTTGGTAGATGTGACACAGGACCTATGGGAAACTTTCTGGAGTGGCAGCCAGGAGTTGGGCAGGGTATCCCTGGGCAACTCAGATGGCATAACATCCCCACATGGAAACAGTAGAACCAAGACACTGAGTTTTAAACATATATATATATATATTAATACGTGAGAAGAATCTCATCCTCACCGTGATTGCTGATTTGAGTCCATCATTTGGTTCTACATTTTGTGGCATCTAACACTTGCACAGGGTAAAACTATTGGCTTAGCACACTAAATTGGCTGACTGTTGGGTTGCAGAGAATCTCTAAGGCCTTGGTGAAGCCTGTGGCAGCCTGGACACCATCACGCTCTAATGCTGTGAATTGCTTGCATCCTCTCAGAAAACAAAATCTTTAAAGATGCTTTTTTATGGTCAACAACTCCTGGTGCCAGTGCTTTTAAAAACATTAAAACTTGTATTGGATACATTTAGTATGTAGCACCTACATCTCAAGACTGCTACCACATGGAAAAGGTTTATACATTGGAACTTTTTCTCTTCTTTTTTTTTAGTTAAACAAGATTGGTTCCCTTTTCAATTTTCAAATGTCTCAAATGGATTGTAAGGAGGAACAGAGAAATTAAATTGATGTGGACTTACTGGCCTGCTGCAGCAGTTTTTGTTGCGGTCATGAATTATATGTATGTGACATATACGAAAAAAAAGACTGGAAGGCACATCTGTGATCATATGTGTGCATCGTTACTTTGAATTGTAATGTACAAGAGAAGAGTAGTTGCATTTTCTCAGAAAAAAAAAAAAAAGTTCAGCTGAGGATAACGCTGGTCATCTTGCATTTTTAGGAATAAAACCTGAATGGTTTGCAGAGACTCTGCATAAAATCCATGTTCACAGGTCCTCACAATCACCACTTCCTGTAACTCTAGCTATCTTCTTCCTTCTCTCTCCTGCACACCTTCTCACCTTACAGCCTAAGTTTTTAGCTGTTAAAAAGAACAACCATAAATATGTAACCACATTAGCAGAACCAGAAGTTATCATCAAGTTAAGTAAGGACAAAAAATATTTTCTCTGTTTCAGTGCATGTGTGATTATTCTCACATGCAGTGAAGAGCAAGAAGACGTGACGTGTTGGAGACTATTAGATTTGGGAAGTGCTTTTCAGTTTTCAGGTAGGTTACACACCATGTGATTTGGTGGAATTACTTTCCCTTTTCCCTTTTCATTTTGGGTATAAGTAGAGATTTAAACACTATAAAACACATACGCTGCAGCGGGTAGGTTAAAGGAATTCTGTAATTGTAGAAGTTCAACCAACTTTTTTACCCAATTAATTTTCAAAGCTTTTCAACAACCATTGCTGGCTTGTAAATTTTTATTTGCTCTACCCTGCATGTAAAACCTGCAATATATGTAGACACTGACACACTAGGCTTACTTCCCATCTCAGCTGATTGAGTCCCATGCCAGTGATTTTGGTGACCTAATCCTTGTTTCAGGCCAATGATGAACAGAAATCAAGTCCGTATAAACAGGATATTTGAACGAAAATCCATGAGTGAGAAAAGAGGGCAATGAATTAAAAGCTAATTGCTTTCTAGTGCTTTTGCCTTCCCACTGATTGCAGTGACAGCAAAACTGGTGAGTGTCTTGTTCAGTTAAACTTGTAGCAAAGCTGGAAAGCTCTGCAGCAGGTAGAAATGGAGCTCTGACATAAAACCTAGTCCAGCTATCTCCTCCTCCAAACCTGAGTTACAGTCCTCAGGCACAGAGATTAAACACAAAATGTGTCTACTTCGGTGCTTTGTCTAATTACCCAGATTTAAACACATTAGCCTAATTTTCTTTATCTGTATTAATAAAGGTTTTTCCTGTTTCACAGGTATTATTCTAATTAAAAATCCTTTCCTCCCTGCCCAGTGTCCCCACCCTGTTGTTTATTTTAATGTAAAATAGCAGTAAAACATTCCTTTTCTAAAAAAGCATCTCTAGGATATATACTAGTTCTCTTTCTATGTTTGCATTTCTTTACTAGTACTAAAATTTGTTAAAAATAATATAAACATTCATCTTTCAGCATCTTTTCACAAAAAGACCCTTAGAAAATCAAGGATCTTAATTTTCAAAGAAAAGACAGGTTTTCATGATGTCATTGCTGAGCACTTCTGCTTACTGACCCCTCACAGGAAGCCTCTGTTTAAGTTCAATCCATGAAACATGCTTTGGGAAATTGTAGTGCCTTCAATTAAATTCTACCTACATGGAACACCTGAAATAGGAATCTAAATTACTTTCTAAAGGTCTGTTTCCAAAGATTCTGCTTTTTGTGCTGCTACCTAAAAAAACATCTATTTTTGACATCAAAGCGGTAACTTTTATTTCAAGACTTTTTTTTTCGGTTTAGAAAAGTGTAGCTGCCATGTGAATCTGCATTCTTCGTATCGTATCCTTCACTTTGCACCTGAAAAAGCGCAAGAAATTTAAATTGTTGCCAGGTCATATTAGTGTTGTTGACACTTTGGAAACACGGGGTAATGTGATTTTTGTCTTAGGGCTCAGTTCAGCCACAGAAAATATTTTGGACATGTCTAAATAATGAAAGTAAGAATGTATGATTTTGCAGGTGTAAGTGTGCTTGAAGGTTTGCTTTATTTGCAAGTCGGGAACAATTCTGTGCATGAAGCAGGAGGTGTTTCCCCTTCTCTAAGAAAGTAGGTAAAAATTTACCTGCTACAAAGATGAAGTCCCAGGCTTTTTAAAAAGTCAGATTGTTTTCAATAAATAGATTTAAGAGGCCAAATCTGGTGAAAGACAGTTTTATCCCACCGAGACAGTTTCTCAACCCAGCCAAATTCTAATCTGGGAGGTAGCAGTTTTCCCTGAAATCACTCACCAAGACAACCAGCGAGCCAACAGTCTCATTTAATTCAGTTTTGGTGCATATCCATGAGACAGTTTTCCAGCACAGAAAGGGAAATACCACCAGCGGCTGCAGAAAGCCAGAGGCTATGTGGCTTTCTGAGTAGCAGGGAGAAGTTAAATAGACTGGGAGTTGGCTGCAGAAAGAGGGATCAGTGTCTTGGATATTGGGATGAAAGGCTCAGAGCTGGCACAAGAAACTATATGTTTCTGGCAAAGGGGGCTATAACAGGCATGAAAGAGCCTTGTGGGTGGCCCAATAAAAAGGGAGGTTACAGGTGGGTCTGAAGGAGGCTGGCAGAAGAGGGTTCCTGGCTGTTAAATTTGCCAGTCTGCGTATGCTTGTAGCAAGGCAATAATCTACAGGGAATTGGCTGGACAAACTCCATGTCTACACCCAGCACGCACTGGGGCCTGAATGAAGCAATGGTGGTCGTACACTGGTTGATAACCAGTTGTATACACAGAACATGAATAGAACTTCCCTCAGAAACAAAGGCTGAGAAAGGGTACCTTCATTACAGCACGATGTAATGATTCTTCACAACATGAAGAATTCTTGACAAAGGTTTATTTAAACACATCTGTAATCCTCTAGGTACTAAGCTTGCACAACCTCCATAGACTATCTTTTCTAATTTTTTACTCACCTTAAAATACTAAAGTATTTCCAAATACAAAAAAATAAACATAGCAAATTAACGTATTTACTTGTTGCCATACCCCCTGTGGATTTGGAGTACAAAACAGAATTATTCTGCTAACAAAACAAATCAAAACAAAGAACTGTTACAGGATTGAAAGACCTTTCACATCCCTTGTCCCTTGTTTAGTCTGCTTATATATATGCTGAATATAATCATATATTTCCATACTCTATATAGGTTTTGTAAAACTCTTTTCTTCCTGGCTTTTTCTGATTTTCTTCAACTCCATCTTACTTAAAATATGATGGCCCAACTAAATACAGTACCCCAGGTAAGTCCTCACAGAACAGTGACCCTTAGACAACACAAAATGACGTCTTTTTACAACTGCATGACACACAGTTGATTCAGAGTTAGCCTTTGAAGACTTCTAACTTCTAGGCCCTTTCCCTGTTATTGCTGCCAATCAGTTTTCTTCATGAAAACCCCCCCAGGCAGTATATTGAATTTCACCTTTACTGAAATTTGCTTTTTCGTGTTGAATGATTCTTCAGCTGGTCAAGATCATCTTCAGTGAACCTTGCCTACCATCTTCATTCACTCAGTTTTTAATGACAGTTCTTTCCAAACAATTTAAAAACTATTCATGCAAACTATTAAAAAATACTAAAGAATACTGAGCACAGGAAAGGGCCCTAGGGAATGGGACATAATAAGAAATGGTTGACAAATAGCTCTGGAGCAGATGTGTGCTTTTAGCTGTGAACCTGCCAAAACCATCATCTATTCATGACTTCCTCGAGAGAGGTGTCATGTGGAGAGATCTCAAAGGCCAAAAGTCAAGATACATCCTGCTGTTGCCCCTTTCTCTGTACATGATTTTCTCTGAAGAAAAAAGACATTGCAGTGGATTAACATGTTTAATTCCGGAAAAATCAGTTGTCTTTTTTCTTATTATGTAATTATCATTTAAATACTTAAAACCTGCTTTTAATAATTTGCTTCTGATTTTTTCAGGCTATCAAAATGACATGTTTCCATAATTTTATTCTACGCCTTTCAAAATTGGAAATATCTTTGTCATCAGATTTCCTTGACTGCCATGATCTCTGGAAAAAAAATCACTGCAGGGTTGGGAGCTGTTATAATACACTTCATCAGGATCTCCCAGATTTGAGAATATCTCAAATATTCTCAAAGGTTTTTGAGCCTGGGTTTTTACATTTGCTTTTTCATTTTTATTATTTTAATTGTATAGAAGAAATCCCTTTTTGCGATACCTGAAATTAAAAAGACTATGAATTTCTCTACTCGTTACTTCCTTCCCTTTCCTGGTAAGTACTGGACATTATTCTTGTCATTTACTCCTAAGATACAAGTTTTTCTTGTCTGTTTTCTCTCATTATGCACTTGAACTTAAGCATTCCATTTTCTGCTCTCAATCAGTTGATTTTTTAATAATAAAACTTTAACAGTAGTAATGTGTCTCAACTAGCTGAGGCTGCTGGCTCTATTGCATCATTACAGCTTGCTTCTACTTTTATCTGTCCCCAGAAACTTTCAGCAGATCGGCCTCTGATTTCTTGGAAGCCAACACACTAAACCTATTCATTTTTGATGCATCACATTGTTATATACGCTGTGTTTCCAGATCCTACTATTTAGTTGTTTGCTCAGATAATTACATGAAGGTCAGGAGAACAAGAGATTCTTGTGTCATAAGAAAGTGGTTTCGTAGAATACGGTGACTAATCATCATAAAAATCATAAGCGTACTAAAAATGAAAACCAAAAGTGTGTTCTGCTTTGCAACTTGCTCCTTTAACGAAAACAGAACTCCAGCTATGTTGAACATCTTTTGGCACACACTGTAGCGTTACTTTCACTGTAAGCTAAAGTAACTTCCTGCACAGTGAACTGGTCCTCTTTCTCTTCTGTTGAGATTCCCATTCCCATGAGGAAGGAAAGCTGAGTGTCTTTTGTATTTTCCTGTGCCCTGAACAGAAAGCCTAAGGTCTTGCCTGGCATAAAGGAACTGAAATAAGTAGACAGTGTATGCAACAGTGGCCTCTGGGAATGGTTTCAGGACTTTGTATTTCCTAGTTATTTTGTGCTCTTTTTGTCAAAGGGTAAACATTTCAAGCATTATTCAGAACGGATTTAGGAGGTGTTTTCTTTAAGTTCTGCTGAATACAAATGTGTGGAGGGAAAGAAAAATCAAGCATTCTGCTTTGGTTTTGTGTTTTTGTTCACCGGTTACACTGAGATCTTTGAGGAGAAGGATTGTATAGATGTGTAGGGTAATCCAGTTCCCCTCTTCCTGAGTAGGGCTTTCACAGGAAGTCTCTCCAAAGCACTACTGGAAGAGGACTATCTTGAGTCTACTAAAGGAGAGAAAAGAAAAATTCTGGCGGATGAGGAGCTATGATAAAATCTGAGGTGATTCTGTTACCAAGACCGGTATGCTAGCAACATTGCTACAGCTGAGAGAAGACACTGAGTACTTTCCAGCAGATGGTATAATGGAAATGTGTGGCATATTTTAGCAGTGCAATACCAACATAAAATCTCAGAGTGCAGAGTGAATTCACTTTACTGAAAAAAGTATCTTCTTTACGTGTCGGTGAAGGGATGTAGCTCCCTAAAGGTAAAAATTGAGATAGAAGCCATCTGCTCCTGGATATTCACAGCTATGATACAATATATGCAAACACATAAATGTTTGTAACTTTCTTTTAAAAAGAGGTAATTGCTAGAGCTATGACATGCCCCAGCATGCATAATCTGCATGAAGCCAGAAGAAAACTGTTTGACCCCAACAGAGTGAAGCCTTCCCAAGGGACTGCTGGAAGTGACATTTTCCAGACTAGTGCTTCTTGCAGTACATGGCAGCAGATGGCCAGCCAGCACCCTGGGATATGACTGGCTGTAGAACAGTGGCTTGACTTTGTTCCATTATTATAAAGACTCAACATTTAAAATATTTTTGCTTTAATCAACTTGTGAGACTGCTCATCTGGGACGTGAGTAAGAGGGGAAAAAATGTTTCTTTACAAGATATTGTGCTCTCTAGAGAGACCAAGAACTTCAGGCTTGGTTACGCTAAGTAACCTGCTGAGCCCATGTGTCTTGGTTGGGTTGAAAAACAGTGAATGTTCCAATTGGAGTCACCATCTTTCTTCAATGTGCCCACAGTGTAGTTTGGGTAGTGAAAGAAATAGTAACCCTAAAGAGCTGTGCTCCTCATGGCACACTGTGCCCAGGAGAACAGAGGCTCCCTTCTTTTGTGACTGGGCATTCTGGTACTCTGGCATTCACCCCTGTTGAGCATTATTCCATAATCTGTTATTATGGATTTGGCCTAATTCTACGTGATACAGAAGCATGTGTTTATTTGTAAACATGTGAAACACTATTCTGATCGCGGTAAAATTACTTTTTAATAACTGGTCCCAGGACAACAATTCTGTTTCAAAGCATTATTCTAGATATTTTTATAATGATATTGTCTCATGATTCACAAAGTTTTAGGTGATAAGGTGGAGGCAGGCACAAGAAGTTGTGCAGGTATTGGATTTCAATACAAGAGGTCCAGGTGTACATCGCTGTCCTCTGTCTCAGCATGATCGATAATGTTTTAGGGGAGACTTTTCAAGCTAGGACAGCTATTTCTGGGTAGGTGTCAGGTACATAAGTGTGAGAGACTGGTATGAAACCTTTTTGACAGTAAGTCTAGGAAAATAAATACTGCAAGCTAGCACTACTCTTCTTGGGCTTAAAACCAAGTACGTGCTTAAGTACCTCACTTACCTGGAGCTTGTAAACAGGAGTCCTGCAAACCCAACTAACAATAAATGGGAGTAAACTACTTAATGACGGAGCTTCAATACAAAATGTAGCATTGATAGATAAGGATGAGTCTGGCATAAAGAATGAAAATAAATTTAACTCTCTTTATGGTATAACATTTGTATGTTTGTATCATAGGCTTGAAATGTTGCAGCAACCTTGGAAAAATATGAAGAATTTTAGTGGTGTCCCCAAGAAAGCAATGAATTCCTAATTTGCATAGAAAGGGACAGAAGTAAGAACAGAGGAAGACCCTGCTGCTATTCATGACTTCTGAATTTTGAAATTCCTCTCTAGAAGTCAGTGGGGACAGATGTAAAACTTAAAAGCTTTGTCAGAGGTTAGAATTATGCTTGTTTGTTTTGATTTTTAGCTTTGCCATTTTGTTTACAACCTTGATATAACAAATTTAAGATTTTATTTTGCTCAAATAAGCTTGCATCAATTTTCCCCATCGTTTTTTCAGTGCTAGAGTTGAGGCCAAGGGAAGCTGACAAATTCAACTCACATTCTGCCTCTGGAGGTAAAGAATGCAAGCATCAGTCTAGTGCTCCCCCCATGAGGTACACCCTGACACGATGCTGAATTCTCTCAGCCAGGCTGGAAGGGTCAGCTGGGGCCTGGGAGTGCCAAGCACTGTATTGAGAAATTTGTTCCTGGCAGACACAGAAAACACCCCTTCTTCCAGGATCAGGTAACAAAGAAAGACCCCTCACAGCAAACCCCTAGGGAACCTTTCAAATCAGTCCATGGCTTCAAGGGGAAATGTAGCAGCTTCCAACTCAGGACAGAGGACTGAAACTAAATTAACCAAGAGAAAATGTTTGACTATACTGATTTGTGAGACTGAAAAAAATATTTACAAACCCTTTCTACAAGGGTGCTAGTACTTTAAAATATGCAATAGAAGGTGTTTTCATCAGAATCAAGAAAAGAGGCAGTTCCTTTAGTCTAATAATTTCCAGGGAATCATTTCTCTAGTTGATCCTCTGACCTGAGATCCCTGCTGTAAAACACTATGCTGAAAGGTAATGCAAAGTATCTAGCAGTTTGCTCACTCCAGTAAACACTTAAACCATGCTGTTGTTTTTATCACTTCAATCTGTAAGGCTTCTCTATGTGCAATATATCAGGCTTTTGCCTCAGGAAAGTCACTGGGGAAACTACTTGAAAGTCTGCTTATAGCCCAGACCCAGGCTTTGGAATAGGTCATTCATGCTCATGAGCAGACCATCAGGGTATAATGTTTTCATGGAGATTTAATGGAGACTGTAAAAATATGTATTGCAAATGCTAAAGTGTCTGTTACCTGACACTCGTGATTCGATTCAGCTTACTTTCTCCAGACATATCCAAGCTAGACAATAAACCTGCCTGTACTCAGTTCTGAAGGTCAAGATTGACTGTCATATCCTTCTCCCCTTCCCCACATAATCCTCTCCCACTTATGAACCATTCAGCAGGGGTTTGTGCATTTTTCTAAAATGTAAAATGGCCCATATAATTTCTTTGTCTAACAAGTATAGGACAGCGTGTTTGTGAAATGCCATGTCTTCTCTGTTCCACATGTGCAGGACCAGGAGTTGGACTTTTACAATCCTAGTGAGTTCCTTCCAACTCAGAATATTCTGGGATTCTGGGATAAAAAGCTCAACCTAACCTACAAGGCTGCTTGTGTAATAAAATGCACTAGGTAAGAATCATGACAACTGAGGAATAAAAGCAAGAAACCTGGTAATGCTAGACATAGAAAAGCATTTATTTGAAACATTTGGAACAACAAATTTATGCTTATATTTCACTATGAAGTGCAAGCAGCTCTCGGAATAAAGTCTGAACATGAAGGCCTATGAAGAAGTGTTTATTGCAGCCTAAAACCAGACATTCTTCTCAGACTTAAAAGCTAAACAAGCTGTGGGTAGAGTTGCTATTTTATCCTCCAGAAAAAGTGACAATTACACTGAAATTGTTTTATAGCTATTGTGGGATTCTTTTTTAGGTTGATAACAAAACAACAGAAGAAAAAGATAAGAACATATTGGAAGAGACTAATACAGGAGTGCATAGCTCCTTTTGTTCCCAGGTCCTTCAAAATGTTTGTATTCCACTTTAATGTGAAACAAAAAGTAAAGGAGGAAAACATTTCATCACAGGTAAATTCTAAGGAACTGTCTGGGTATTCAGCCCCATATTCAGTGTTAAAATAACAACATGAACTCTATATTTTCTAAATCCAGTGGTGTCAAATGTTTTCATTTGCTGTGGTCTCAGACCAGATATCACCAATACTATCAAAAAGAGAATATCAGAGCTTATCTGATATTTTGTACGGTACTCATTTCAATCCATTTGCCCAACTTAGGCAAAGCATTTAAAATATGAAATAGTGTGCATTAATCAGTAAAATAAACACTATCGCCATTCTAAGTCATGGGGACAAACATGGAAAAAAGTCTGCAGAAAACCAGAGTGCATTGAAAATGCTTTTGAGTAAAGCCTTTCAGACATTCTAAGAACTGCCAAAATAAGCATCTCAACTCTGTTTGGAAGAAACAGAAAGCAACTCTGCAGAAAGAAACCCATGCTGTGTAGAAGAGATTCCAGTGCAGAACATAGGGCCAAAGTGATGATAATTCCAGCTTGAAATCAGAAGTGTAACAAGTGAAAAGGCTTAGCTTAAAATAATAGGGCCCAACATACAGGTCTTCCAAAAAGTCCTAATTAAGCAAAAAAGATAGCCCAAGAATATTAGCATCAGGAAACAGCTACAGTAACCTGAGTACCTGGCAGTGTAATTAATAAAATATTAAACTGCCATTTTTAATTCAGCAGCAGTCCAGATTAAGTCATGAACTCGTGAGTTAAGCATGTTTTGCTGAAACATCAGAACCTAAATTTTACTCATGAAATATACCCTCACAGTGAGGTTATCATACACAGAGCAGGCACACACCTACTGAAAATAGGCAGCCGTGCATGCAAAATTACCTCCTGTCTGTGCAGCGCAAAGGAGCTACTTAGATCCCTTCTGTGCCTAATAATAAGGCTCAAAGGAGAGGCAGCTTGGATACTGTGTATTGCTAATAACTGGGCCCTGCATAACTAACTGTAACAGCAAAGGTTATAGCAATACCTGTGAGGAATTATAGCAAAAAAAAAAAAAAAACAAGAACACTGAGCTGTGAAAAACAGTTCATACTCCTTTAAGGCTTTTTTTACTATCCTAATTAGACATGTGCAAATAATTGATTTTTAAGTTCGGTGGCTGAACTTAAAAAATATTTTCTAATATGTTTCAGATCAACCTGAACTGATTTCTTTTCTTTTTGCTAACACAAAAAGCAGCATTAACAATATTTGGTGTTCAAGCACTTCTACATTTATGAAAATGCTTTTGTAGCTGCTTTTTTTTTTTTGGGGGGTAGGCTTTTTTGGTTGTTGTTTTTCTTTTTTTTAAATAAATAAAGAAGAATCTAACTTCTAAAAGGAACAATCGTTAAAAATTTTATTAAAAAAGAATTGAAATTTAATCCTAAAGTCCACAAATTACTTTGCTAGACCTAAACCCTTTCCGCTCATATGAGGTTTTTCCCCTTTCTAGTTTGAATGCAGGCACAGTCTCCATTATTGAAAGCCTTTTACTTTTTACCACCTTAATTTCACATTATTAGAATTAATTCTGCCCTCATGTAAATGAATTAATTTAGCTCTCACAGCCACAGAGTCCCGGATGAGAAAACCACCTGTGTATATCCTTACTGATAAAGAACCTGAGAAGACATTTGTATTTTTTTTTGAAAACTAGGTCAACTAAAATCATTTTAAAATTAGCTAAACATCATTTCAGCAGCTTACTCCTACATTCCTATCCCTCCTCATCATTGTCTGTAATAAGTGTTGTAACTCCTATCACTATGACTCTTTGAACTCTCCAGTAATTTCCAGATTTTTCCAAAATCCCCTCTGTCCTGTGGAGGGTCCCACACCACACTCTGAGGAAGAAGTGATGTAAGGTGATCTGTAAACTCTCAGTCCACACTGCTAAATCCTAAACTGAGGAATCTTCAAGGTTCTTCTGATCTCCAAGGTCTAGACCGATGCTTTTGCCACAAGCTGTTTTTACCTTGGGGTGTTCCCTGGCTGCATACAGCTCTCCCCATGCTGATTATTGTGTGGATGAGATCCAGGCATATGGGCTGCATGAGACCCGAGGAAGACTTGGGTGAAGCTTGCAGCCCTTGTAACTGGATGAACCAGGATCTCTGAGCATTCCCGCAGTGTAAACCTGCAGCAGCTGAGTCATGGACCATTCACATCCCCCCATCACCCCAGTAGTTAACTCCTTACCAAAAAAACCCCAAACCAACAGGAGATGCACAATAAGACAGTAACTAATTATATCAGGAATTAAGGAAAATTGACTCTGTCACTTGGACAAAATGAATAAACTGAAGAACAGGAAAAAAAAATAGAAAAAAAAATTCTTTAACAATCTTGCCTGCCACTGGTATCAACAGCTCCCTTTTTAAGAGGGATGGTAATTGCTCTGCTGCTTCAACAAGTTGCCAAAATGACTTCATATTCTTCCAGTTTCTTTATGCTTTTCCTTACTTCAGTTATGCATGACTGGAGACAAGAGCAAAAATATTTCCTTTTATTTAGGATCTGCTAGAGGAAGATCAGTTCAGGATGTTGAAATCACAGCCAGATTCAGAGTCCTTTTTTGAAACCTGCTTTTGGAGAATCCTGTTCCCTGCTGCTGACTCTTTTCTGTGCTGCTGCTTTTGGCAAACTGTATCTCCTCTCCCCTTCAGAGGATCCTCATCACATTCAGACTAGGAAATCCTTGTTCCTGAGTAGGGAATGAGGCAGTTTTTGCCATCTCCTCTGCAAGCTCTGTGGATAGCTCCTATTTCTCCTCTCCTTCTGTTCAGGCTTAGGTCTAGAAAACCCTTCTCCTAAACAGAGAGGGTGCCCGTGGCTGTCCAGTGCTTAGGTCCAGCTCCAGGTTCCTGGTCCCAGACCCAGTTTCTATTCAAATGAACTCTTCACTGGCTAAATATAGGTCACCTTAAAATCACTCTGGGCTCTAAAGCTGTTGACTGAATCTACCCTGATTCTTTTGGGAGCTTCACCAGCTATCTAAGTTTTATAACTGGACACACAGTCTTTAGTGTCTTAATCTGAGAGCTTAGACTTGACCCTATGAATCTACGGCATTTTTTTTTTACAACAGCTTTACTCTGGGAGGTAGGACAGCCTAAGTGTTTAAACCCTGTGACAGAACCTACTTCAGCAAATTGAATTTAGAACCAAATAGTTTTAGATCTGAACTACTAGCTAGTTCAGTCAAGCTAGACTGTCAGAATATAGCCATTATTTCTGGATGCTACAAAATCTAAAATTGTTTATTAGATTTATATTAAATACTATCAGATGATTTTACAGCAAATGAAGAGCCATCTGTGAGACTTCTGACTAAGTAAGAGTCTGGGTGTCAACATTTACCTGAAGTTTCTTGCAGAGGTAAAAATATTTGTATTTATATCAAAGATACTCATTCACACTATCCAGCTATGAGGTAGTGCCCATATATAATGATCCCAGTCTAGTTGCTGCATGAGGAGGTTCTATCACTGCAAAGGGTCCATTCAGCTTTCTCACACATTGAAAGGAAGTCCAAGACACATCTGTCACTGATGCTTTTATTCACCCTTGCAAGTAAGGTCTAAGCCATGTTGACTAGGCATTCTGTGGAGACAACAAATCTTATCTGCCCAAAGTATCTAGTACATTTCTTCAACTTCTAGATTGTCAGTCTGATAATCTTCACTAGAAAATCAATGCACATGATATGAGTACACACATGAATGGCAGCAGCATTAAAAGAAGCAGTGTCAAGAGACTTTAAGAGAAATAGTAGATTTTATCTGATAAAAATATCTCTGAGTTCTAAAATGACAGTTGGAAAGACATCAGAGGGGCAATGAAAATTAGGTCTCTTCTGTCTGTTCTGATTGTAACACTGGGGATAAAATTTTCCCCAACACATAATAATCTTGGCAAAAAATCAGCTCTACATATCTAAGCAGTTGTACCTTGAACTATTTCAATATGATGGCAAGTATTTTTTGCAGGTAAAGATGCAAGTTAGAAAGGTAAAGACATTTAGCATGAAAATCTGCGGCTTGTTGCAGACTGACATTGTTGTATAATTAAGTTGCAGGCTTCTTTTCCAAAATAGAAAGACCTTATTCAACAACTGAGTTTTTCATAAACTAAGTGGTTTACTAAGATATCTGTAAATTTGACTACCTGTAAATTCAACTCCCACTCCCTCCTCAAAGAGTTTAAATCTGAAAAACATAGAACTGCAACTAACACACAAAACTGTGGTAGGGAAAAGGGTGACAAGATTACAAGGATAAATGAAACAATGCAAATCATCAATAAAATTCACTGTCTTAAGCACAGATTACCCAGACAGCTGAACAGGGAATTTGCCGTAGGGCAGGTTTAGCCTCATGCTGTCCCCCAGAGCGAGGAAGTGTTCAAGGCCTGCTGAGAGCAGAGGCAGCACCTACAGATCAGCTTGGACTCCAGGATTCCAGGTGGTGATCCTGGTGGCCCAGGCTAATTGCTGTCAGATTCCCCCATCCTGAGTCTGGGTCTGCTGGGAAGGACTCTCCCGGTCTGGCAGAGGCCCTCTGCACTGAAGCAATCAGGAATTATGAACTCCAGGGAGGCAAGGTAAGGGTGACAACAAAATTTAAAAATTCTAGTGACAAATTATCTATGACGCAGGCAAAGAGGAGGAAGGCTTTGGGAGAAGAACTGGATAATGAATTACAAAGAGACAACTTAACTGCACAATACTAACACACAAACATCAGCTTTAAAGGCAAAAGATGTTTCAAGGACTGGAGCACTCCTGCAAGTAACAGTTCAGTGCTGCATATGACAGTAAAGAAGAATGATTCTTGTTTTGAACCCTTGTTCTTGCCCCTGTCTGTCCTCTTCACAGCATAACAATAGGAAAGAGCTGTTAAATATATGAAACAGCTGCTGCAGTGCTCTCTGTTGTCTCACAGAGACCTTTGATCACCAAAATATATAAGTAGGAGCCCAGGTTCATTGCTAAGCAACAGACTGTTTGAAGACATACCTAAATATGAGTGTGTGACAAAGTTCTGTTCGTGCTAGTAGTACAGAAGCTTGTAATTCAGTTTAAATCTACATAAGTGTTTTTCTGAAGAGTGGTGTGTTATGGAGGTGGTAGTGTGAACCCTTTGCCCAGCACCACCAGTGTCATAGGGGAGATCACATGAAGCTACAGAGATGACAGACTTCAGCTGATTTCTTGATGCTACTTTTGGACTCAATGATCTTAAACGTCTTTTCTAACCTAAATGACTCTATGATCTGGTCTCAGCCATTGCCAGTTTATGTCTGATGATTCATTTTCTGCAGCAGTTCTTGATTTCCCCCCTTCTCATGAATAAGGGAGTGGTGGAGCATGAATGAAATGTGAATGTAGCACCTGAAGGGATCACTGCACCATATAGTCCCATTACCACCATCATGGGACACCATGCACCAACCTTGCAGCATCAGGAAGGCTCTACAGTTTACTCACTCTCATGGGAAGGTTAACACAGAGGAGAACTGTGTTACAATGTCACTCCTGCTAATAAAAAGAGCAGATCAGGCAGAACATGCTTGGAGCCTTCTTGCAGTCATATCACAGAAGAGTAAAAGCAGTGTGAGAACCAAAGTCTGACAGGCTGATTATTTATTTAAGGGCAGGTACATAATACTTTCTTTTTCATCCTCCTCTAAAAATTGTCTTGGCAATCAGTTTCCTTTCAAGGACAGTTTTGTTTGCTATATCTATTGTTTTCCCTGCATTTAAATTCCTTCATCATAGATCATAGAACCACAGAATGGTTTGGGTTGGAAGGGGCATTCAAGATCATCTTGTTACAACCTCACTGCCACGGACAGAGACACCTTCCACCAGGTTGCTCTAAGCCCCATCCAACATGGCCTTGAACACTTCTCTGAGCAGCCTGTCCCAGTGCCTCACCACCCTCACAGTAAAGGATTTCCTCCTAATACCTAATCTAAACCTACTTTCTTTCAGTTTGAAGCCATTCCCCCTTCTATCATGACATGCCTTTCTTGTAGGCTCCTTTCAGGAACTGAAAGGCTGCAATAGGGTTATCCCAAAGCCTTCTTTTCTCCAGGCTGAACAATCCCAACTCTCTCAGCCTTTTCTCATGAGAGTTGTTCCATCCCCTTAATTATCTTCACGGTCCTCCTCTGGACTCACTCCATTAGGTCGATGTCCTTTCTGTGTTAGGGACCTCAGAGCTGAACACAGTTGAGTTCTTCAGGTCCCCTTCTGCAAGAAGCAAGACTTAATTTTTATATATAAGTATATATAAATATATATATGTGTGTGTGTACAAACAGTATATGCAATGTATACACAAATGTATGCATTTACACAGCTACTTACTTTTGAATAAGACACCTGAAAAAAAGGAAAATTAAGGATTCTTGCTGCTGTAGGACTTATTGTTCCTTATCCAGTATTCTTCCAATTATTTATTACATTCAATTCACATGGCAATGTGAAAATAAGTTTATAAACCTGAGAAGTGTGATTCTGTTCAATCTCTCCAATCAATAAATAGTTGCAGTTGATGCTTAAAATCTGTAAGTTACTAAATTAGTTGCTATAACAGCCACTGAAACTGTTAGAAATTTTGGGAAAAAATTACTCATGATATAAAGGTATCACACACACTCACAGTTGTTCTATTCATGTTTACTAAAATCTACTGGGGAAATGTATAAAGAATCTCAAGAGGCAACAAGATGATGGCACTGAGTGTATTCTGGGCAAGCACCCTAATGACTGGAAATAGCACCAAGCTTTGCCAGCTCTTCTTCAAGAGACAGGAAGAAGAGGAAGAAATGCAAAATCTCCCACAGATGGGATCCTTTGCACCTCACTTCAGATGCCTATAATGTAAATGCCTATGTTTGAGGTAGCCATCCCCAGGTAATTTTATCTGGAGGTAAAACATCTTTCCATTGCCAGATCCAGGGATCAGCCTGACTCATCAGATGCAAGCTATATGTAATTATATAGGATAATTGTGGTTGCAGTTTCTCCAGTTGTAACTTTGTTGTTTAAAAGTTTGAAGATCTTCTCGGTTCACTTGAACCACACCTGCTCAGAGAGCAATTCTAAAATTTTGCTTTATGCTTTTATTTATTAACATAATGATTATAATTATCACCCCACTTCAGTTAGCAATGTTTTTGATGTGGCTTCTGGGTGCTCCAAGTTGAGCATACAGGGAACAACATTCTTTCCAAAAAATGCTGATTTTGGCTTATGTAAAATGTTTCACACAAACATGAAAGTCTTTGTGGAATAATCACTCTCTTCTTGCGGTAAAAGATACATCCAAACAACCTCAATAAGAAGAGCGTAGCTCTGACTGAAGCTAATCACAGTATAGTAGGAATGGTTAATTTCTAATTCTTCCTATATTTTCAGTGCAATTCCAAAATGATCTAATACTCATTTCAACAGGTCTGAAGTATACTTCATCTTGATTAAAGGAAAAAAAAATATTATTTTCATGTCATTTCAATTGCCATCTTAATATTAATGTGCATTCTGTCATAAAGTTAAAACAATTGTTGTGTTTTATTAGTAGACATCACATTGGAATTAGCAGTTTAATCTTACCACACAGACCATTTTTTATGTATGGACATGAAACATCTCAAGGAGATTGATCCAATTTTTTTCATTTTTCTAGAATTTTGAAATATTTGGCTTCTTGTTCCATTTCATATCTCAGAGTTCCTTGAGAAATGGAAATTCAAATGAAGCCTGATGAAGTTTCATGAGGGAAAGCAATATTCAAGTACTCTGAAGTCTACTGAAATTCAGCTACAATCATTTGGATGAATCGTAAATAATTATTCTTTCTAAAAACTGGATGAAATATTTTGTGTGACTGTGCACTACACTAAAAAATCCATGTGATGTAAACCAAACATACTCTATGAATAATTGTATTTACCAAGAATAAAAATCCTGTGCTATTTGCACAGAAATAAATGAAGAGATGATGCTTCATTCAGTTCTTCTCTCCTAGTCTCTGAATATGACTTGGAAAGATAATAAATTTAAGCCTCAGAAAGATCCTTGGTATTTTCAGTAATTTTAGAAAATAGGAGTGAAAAATCAGTTAAATGGCAGCCCTCAGAACAAAGTACTTAGATATTATCTCAGACTCCAGTTATAAAGACCAAAGAGCAAAACCTTCCAGCAATCATTAGCATCACAGATCTTTTTACTTTGCTCATTTAAAACAGAGATGTGCACCTAAATCCCTTCTCATGAAAAACATCTTCCTTCTCTCTAAAATTTCCCAGAAGTGTAAATGTTGAGGCCCTGGTGTGCAAAAGGAGCACTTAAAAGAAAGATTAAAAGAAATTTAAAGAATATGTTTCCTTCTTAACTACTCATAACTGCTCTGAAGTTCCTCTGAGTCTCATTTGATTTCCCCAATGGATTTTTAATCTTTTTCTAGTATCAATATCAGTCACAATCTCTCCCTGAAGAGTAACACATCTCTTCTCAGGGAAAAGAAGGGCAAGCAGATACAGAGCATCCACTAAATCAAGCCAGAACTTGTTATGCATTTTGTTTTCTTTCTTGCATTCCCACAGCAATAGGAAAGACACAGCAGGTAAAGTACTCACTATGGAGAAAAAAAACCAAAACGCAAAGATTATAAACTACATTGAAGCCAAGTAGTTCTCATACAAGTCAGGTAAATTTAAATAAGCAGAACTCACAATTACTGGGAAAAAAAATTATTTGTTTTTTGATTTTTTTTCCAATGGCAATTTCGGACTTTACTTTTTTACTGAGAATAAAATACTAAAAAATTGCTTTTAAGATTGAAGTGATCACAAGAAGTTCCTAGAGACAGAGAATTTTGCTGAAGCAAAATCTTTATGAGGAAAAATACCTTTATTTGTCCAAAAGAATGGCCTTATTTATTTTCAAGTGTAATGGCTTAAATCCTTGAGGGGCAAGCTGAGCTCTCACCCTCCTAGAAAACAAGTTAAATTCAAGGAACACAGAACTGACCTAACTTGACTTTAAAAGCTCTTTATAGCTCTTGTGGTTTGGACAACTAGCTCTGTTGCTGCTGAAACAGCTTGATTAATATGTTCTCTAGAGTTGTCTCAACTACAAGTTGCAGGCAATGGAAATAGAAAAGAGTTATCACAGTTAGGATTTTACTGCCAAAACACTTTCCCAGCTTGATTAGTCAATAATAAAAGAGGTAAAATACCTTCTACCACCTTTGCTGGCCAAAACCCTACCTTCCACCTACTAGGAAAGGATACAGTCACAACCCTACACATTTGTTTTGTCCTACTTGGGTCCTGATACTGAGGCAAGGTGAAACCTTAATCTCATGTAGGGTGCAGCAACTCATCTTTGACAGACCCAATTTTTTTTTTCAAGACTTAGAACCTGCAGTCACTTCACTTAAGGACATACTGTCACTCTGTATAGAGTAGCCTTATTTAACTGCCTTCAACTGGTTCCATGTTAGAAGTTACATAGTCATTCTTCTCTTAGACAATTAAACTTGAAGTATTTAGGGAGTGCAGTGGAAAAGTTCTCCATCTATGAACCAGCATAAGAGAATTAGAAAGAAATATAGCGGGAAAAACAGACCATTATTGGAATAAACTATGAAATGTCTGCAAAAGACTTAACAGGATTTAAGCGCCAAAGAAAAGAATGAGAAGAATAAACTACAAAATAATGTACAAAACCCTGTCAAAAAAACCCACAGAGAAGCAAAGATCTATACACTACTGACAATGCTATGTAATCAATCCATGGCTGGCATATGGAATGAAATTACCTTATTCCTTTTTCACTTCTAGAATTCCTGTGGTTCATCTTACATTTCCTAATCTATTACTCTTCATGAAAAGATTACAAAACATTGTCTTACATGATTCTGAACCCAGAATTGGTCAGAGCTGTTTGAAAATTTAGGAGCCTGTTTTCTGCTCCAAAGTAGCAAAACAAAGTTGGTTGCCTTAGTTACTAAACACATGGTACCTTGTGAGCCTTTAAAAAAAACCAGAATAGGAAGAGGCATTTACCCCAAACTGAATGACAGAAAGTTGACCTCAACACTGTTTTAGTTCCAAGACTGGATTGCATCACATTTCATTCTCTCTGTATCGCCTAGATAGTGTATTTAGAACTTTCAAGAGTTTGTACTTTGTTTCCAAGATCAAATTGCAACTGTGTGAATGGATTTGGAGTGCATCTCTGTACTGAGCTGCACTTCTGTCCCTTTGCCAGCTGTAGATGGAGCACCAGGCAGTTTCTTCTTAGGCGCTTCTATAACTCAGGATGGGAGAACAGAAATATCATGGTCATGGGAACACAGTAGTGAGTAGTAGTAGTAGTTTGTGTGGTGAAACATGACACATGAAATGTTCCTCAGCTTAACACATTAGTAGGTTTGTTGTTTCTGCTTAGGACCAGAGCTGACAGTTTTGGGCTTTGAGCAGTCTATTCGGATAACTGTATTGTTTCAGCCTTTGAAGGACGCACAAAAGGTGGGTGTCTTGTTGTCCTGGATAATAGCTTCCAGTTACAATAAATGGAAGCTGAAGGTGATGTGGTTAACATTTACAGTTTATAGTAAAGGTATGCTGTAAGAGTCATCATACGACTTTAAAATAATCCTTCCTCCTTCCTTGTCAGAAGCATGGCTCTCAACCTGCCAGCTTTCACTAGTGCCCCATCTTTCTTCTGACATGCACTGTTTTCCTTGTTCTCAGTATACATGGGGTAGTCAGTTCCCCCATTTTAATTCCTTGAAATAAACAATTCTCACTTCCTTTTCAGAGTAAAAACCCATGTAAAGTTGGAAGTCAAGGTACAGTTGATAAAGGAAATGACACATAATTTCGTGATCGCCACTACCTGCAATGATCAGCAGGTCTACGTTTTACTCTGCAGTCAAATGAGCTCATGTTTGCTTCCAACTTTTTGCTTCCTTGGGAAAATAATTCTGACTCAGTCTATGACTCTGTGATGCCATGTGCACTGATCACATAATTTGATTTGGAAAAAAAACCCAGATTAGTCAGCATCAATCTCCTAAGCTCTGAATGCACTTTCATAGATGGCATCAACATTGCAACCGTTCTGCACATGCTGTGCTCAGGTGTTTTACAGGATTATTGCTGAACAAGTTGTTCTGCTAACAATCCCTTATTGTGATCTTAAGTCAGAATAACTGTCTTAAGATTTGAGACTTAAATAATGAGCTAACATTAAAAATCATTAGAAGAAAGGATTGACTGCTGTTAAATAATAGAAATTACTACACGCTATAAGTGCTGAGGCTAACTACATTTACAATTAGCAACCATCCTGTGCAAAATGTAAGTTTGTACATCATTAAGAACTTCTGATAATATCAAAATCCACAAGTCCAGAGCCTAGACTTACAGAGTTATACAGTTACCTAAAGCCCTCTGCAGAATCATATCTCCAATACTTTAAAACAGGTTTATTTTTAATATTCTGTACTAAACCAGACCTGAGCCAGGACCCATGGCCTGCTTTGAAATCTCCAAAGACTTGTTTACAATGCTTTTCTTCAAACTGGAATATAATTTTCACCCCCTCCTAACCAGTTAGGACTTTTCCATTGCCTTCAGAGATTATTTCTTTCTCCCTGTACTCCATTCCTGTATCTTACAATCACAGAATCACGCAATGGCCTCAGTTGGAAGGGACTTTAAAGATCATCTGGTTCCAACTTCCCTTCCTTGTTAAAGGATACCTTTCATTAGACCAGGTTCCTCAGAGCTCCATCCATCCTGGCCTTGAACACTTCCAGGGATGGGGCATCCACAACTTCTCTGGGCATCCTGTTCCAGTGCCTCACCACTCTTACAGTAAAGACTTTTTTCCTCATATCTGATCCAAACTTACTCTCTTTCAGTTTGAAGCCATTCCCCCTTGTCCTGTCACTACATGCTGTGGTAAAAATCCATCTCCAGCTTTCTTGTAGGCTCCCTTCTGGTGCTAGAAGGACACAATTAGGTCACCCTAAGCCTTCTCTTTTCTAGTCTGAACAAACCCAAATCTCTCACCCTTTCCTCGTAGGAGAGGTGCTTCATCCCTCTAATCAACTTCATGTCTCTCCTCTGGACTCACTCCAACAAGTTTATGTCCTTTCTGTGCTGAGGACCCCTCAGCTGGATGCAGCACTCCAGAGGGGGCCTCACCACAGAGGAATAGAGGGGCAGAATCTGTTCCCTCAACCTGCTGGCACGCTGCTTTTGATGCAGCCCAGGATATAGTTGGCTTCTCTGAAAGCTCCCAGTATTTCCACTAAAATTTCCTAAGACATACACCACTACCTCCAGATGCTCTGCTTTCTGTCTCGCTTTTTACCTCCGTACTAGAATGGTAAGTCCTCTGCTCTAATGGATCTTCAGCTTAAGGAACTACATAATCTCTAACCAAATTCAGATGTTATATTTCTACAAGGTTAGCAAACAGCTAGGTGCTGAATTCCATGAATTACTAAAATAAACTAACACTTCTTCAGTATTTTATTCAAGACTGCCTCGAATCTCACCCTGCTGCCAGAATCATACTGATGTCCCCATGTGATTGTGTTTCTGATGCTATAGTGTGTTGAGTAATGACTCATGTCTGTTTTAAAGATAGTCAATGTGTACACATACACAAAAATATCAAAAGGCTTGTCATCACTTCACCTTTTCAAATCCAATTTACATGCACTTTGATGTCAAACATAGAAGGCTTATCTGATTGTAAATGGTGAATACTACTGACCATGACTAATTTTTGAAGTCTCATCATGGTAGGAAGATTGAATCAGAAACTGCTTGCTCTTTTATTGAAGATCTAAATTTGTAGCAGGTATTGCTTATTAAGTGAGGTATAAGATAAAGAACAATACATCCTAATCATTCATATATCAGATTCTGTGTCAGTGAGATAACTGCATCCTAACAAAACAACCATATTTCAGAGGTGCATGCCGTTGTCAGATTTTACGTAAGTTGATGGCCAACTGTATGTGCGAAGTGTGTTTCAAAAATCAGATGTTGTGATATGTTCCCAAATCCACTGAAGCCAGTGAGAGGCCCCACCCTTCTCAGTGGAACAATTTCAAGTCCTATAGCAATGGATTTTAAAATTATACATTCCTGGATGACAAATTCTTCAAGATTAAAGAATTTCTGGTATTCTGTTTTTTGAATTTTGCCATAAATTATAACTGAAAAACATCAAATGTAAGAACTTTCCAGTGACCACATTTGCTTTCCCAAAATTCAACTTACTATGTTTTGAATTTGTGTTTTTTTAAGTGTTTGTTTGCATTCTCATATAGAATGATGACTTGTATCCTAAAAATACCTACTTCACTTTATTGACATAAGTGGAGCCTTGGACAGTTAGTTCCAGCATAGACACAACAGCATAGACGTCTGAAGTCAGACACAATGAATTACAATTTTTGTCATTCAGAAGTCATGAGATCTAAGGAGACATATAAGGCAGCATGACCTGTTGTCCAACACGGACTACAAAACATTTTATGGTGATTCTTCCCCCAGGTCAAGAACTAAGAGGTAACTGATATTTCACTTGCTGAAGGAGGTAAGTGAGAAAGTTAGGGATAGGCAAAGTGATATATAATATCATGGATGATATATAACCCATTACTCTAGAGCCAAGAGGGACAACAATAAATTAAGGACAAGTCCCTCATTGCAACATATGAACACTTCATAAACCCTGTTACCTTTTTGATAAGCAATGGCAAGTGTGATCTACTCTACTGTAATGTCTTCACCGTGAGAAAATAAAAATAGAAGTATCATACCCTATTCATTGCAATAAAAGTTTTAGTGTTTACATCTACCTTAATTGGTACCAATTAAAACTTTAGAAAGCAGCCCTTAATAGAGTCTAACAGGTCTTTTTAGTTTTATTTCTCCAAATGCACATCAAAGCCTCCAACTCCCTGTATAGTGCTGTCAAGTTGCTGTATAAATATGTGCTCTGTTGTCTGACAGTAAGGACGAAGAAATTTCTTACCAAATAACAGTTGAGCTGCAATGTGACCATTGTAAAACACAGTATTGTGTGCAGAAAGCTTTACTGTGAAGGCATCATGAAACTCAACTGTGGCAGAACCAGCTGAAGAACTGCCATCTTGGTTTTAAAAAGTCAAGTGTCCAAAGCCACCTTTTTACTCATGGAATATGTGCATGAAAACTTATTCCACAACTAAGGCAGCCCAGAAATGCTACCCACAATGCCGCCTAAAAGCATAATTGTATCATAACTCTTGATAACTGTTGGAGACAGACAGCTCTGTCAAGTAACAAAGAACTTACTGCTCTTTTAGTCTACTGAGATGCTGTGAGAGGCTTTTTTTGAACCTAGCTACATGCCCTGAAAGGCTGGACTTTCAGTTAAGTGTAGATCTGAGAAGAAGAATTTTTGCTAGTTCTTCTACTCAGAAGAAAATATTAGTTCCATGCTGTTTGTTTTTAGACTCACCTCTGGGCTCCAGACAGTTAGAAATATCAAACATCCTGATTTTTGTGCCTGTTTTCTTGACTATTTTGTGCCTATTTTCTTGACTATTCTCATGGAATTGTACATATCATGCAAGAACTACAGAGGAGATGAAGTCTTCCTCCTATCTGAAAAATTTTGCCTCCATTCCCAGATACTACATTGCAAAGAAGGATAAGGTGTGAGGTCCTTGCAGTGTATATCTCCCTTAGCAAAATGCACCCTTCAGCACAATGTAAAACCTGAGATAGATTGATTCCTGTAAAGCTCGAAGGTATTATCATTGCTTAAGGTAAAACCTTCAGAAGTGCCTAAATTACTTGGGCTGTTGAAGTCCCATTTTCAAAAATGACATAAGCACTTAAAAACAGAAATCCCATTGAAGCCTCATTATTACTATAGCATAATAGTTACTTCATTTCAGCTGAGCAGCAATAACTGCTACACTTAACCCGCTAAGCTCTGTAAATGAGGCTTAGGTGGCTCTTCCTTTGCAGGTTAAGCACAGTCAAATTTTTCTTACATCCCTGTAGCTTGCAAGCAGCCTGTTGTGAAGGACCTACCTGACATGTGGCAGATGATTAAGTTGTAATAACTCACCATTAGCAAATGAAATCATGGGACTCCGGAGCTTAGGAATATATATATGCAGCTCATGAGAGGTTTTTGACTCATAACCTAAACAGAATTTCACCTGAAAGTTCCTCCAATAGTCCCACAACAGCTCATTGAATAGACACCTGAATACATCTGCTTGAAAGCTTGCTTCGTTATCCTAAGAAATAGCTACAGATTTTTCAATACCCTGAAATATTATTCCAAATAGTCTTACACACAGGAATGTATTTTATTATTCTTCCAAAGAGAATGTTTACTGAGAGCCTGTGATTCTTTACATCCTTTATTTCTTCTACCCATGTCAGGTTACCCAAGTTTTTGAGTAGCTATTCCTGTGCCTTGCATGCATGCACACATGTGTATATGTTAAAACTGCAAAACATGCAGAATGCTCCAACAAAAGACCCACTAACGGGTTAATCATCCACCTAAAACTGTGTGTGGGTGGCTAAATAATTCATTTGAAATATAACTCACTTCTCACCCACTCACAAAGGTGTTACTGAAGGCATAAATTCTCTTTCATATTTGGGAACAAAACAAGGCTTATTTTTGGGCTTTTATAAGAAATGCTAAAGGCAATGTGAGAACCCATCTTCTCAAATATACACAGAATTCTCTCAAGGATTTATGCAACATCTGCTGCTGTGGGCTGGGGCTAGTAAACAGTAATGTTAATATGAACTAAAAATATAGTACTGCTAATAATACAAAGAAATGATGTATTTCTAATGCTTAGGCCATCTACAAGTGTATAACCTAAGGCAAAGCCTGGAGTTCATCTGGAGAGGCAGAAAGAAGACAGTCACCTGTTTACAGCTGTAAATGTTGTCTTTTGTAGCATTTCAGCTTCTCTGCTGCAATGTGATTCTGTAAACATGATGTATTAATATATTCTAAATGTATTGCTCTGTACCTCAGACTGGATGCAGTGATCCATAAGTCATGTCTAAAGAATCACTGGTCTGATTGCGGGATCACACTAGTTAGGTCAGAATATGCTGGATGTAAAGACTTTGTTTTCATTAACATGCTGAGCTTTCCAGTGTACTAGCTGCAATTGGATATCCTGCTTTAATGAAAGTACACAGTATTCTCTATTTACAGAATTTAATTGTTTCCGAATTGCTGGTACTAGATAGCAAAATCTTATGAATCTTTTATATTCCTGTGTAATAAAATTCTCACTCAAACAGGCTTGAAAGGGAGTATGTTGTATTGGTTTTACTCTCCAGGTAAATTTATCTCACATACCCTATGAAGCTCAACTACCACCCTGTTTTTTCCACCCTCCTTTACACTTTTTAGATAATTTTAGTTTAAAAAAACCATGATATTCAGAAATTACAGGGAATTTTGCTTTCAGAAAACATATTCTAAGCCTGGTGGCTTGACCATTTTATAATTGCATTGATAAATTCAGGAGAATACTTCTGACACAGGAAAGGTATGCTTAGCCTTCAAATTTAGGGAATTGCTAATTGAACTCCATAGAGAAACAACCTTAAGGCGTTCTCTTTGAACAAGACACTGTATTCCTGGCAGTCACTGCATGATAAAAACAAGTTCAAAGTGGCTTTTCTGTATGAGTGTTGACGTAATACAGTTCCCCAATATACCTTATTGTATGATATCTTGCTCACCTGTTCATACGGTGGGCACTGTGTGCAACAGGAAAACTGTCTCTCAGGAAAACATCTTCTAGTTGACTCTACTGAGAGACTCACTTCTCCCTGACCTATGGTAATAATCAAGGAAACCCACTGAACTCTGTATCTTAATGCTGCCCAGACCCATCATTTGTATAAGTCCATCTGCAGCATAGATTCAGTTCAAATCCAAATTGATTTGATGGATTGAAAGTGAGGAGAAGGAGTCTTACCACTCTGTTTTAGATCATGTTATGCATCCTGCCATGGACAGCCCATTTTTCTGTATAAAAGCCCTTCCAATTGCTTTCAAGTTCCCTTCTAAAAACATCTTCCTCTTCTATGAGAAGAAATTCTGAAATGTTCTCATTTTCTTCATGCTGTGAAATTACAGTACATGGTCTTTATGGGCAGTGTATGATGCAACTGGCAAGTGTTAAATAGCTGGCCACCCACTGTGGAATAATAGTGGATGGTTGCAAAAGCACAGTAAAAGTCCATCAAATAAAGGGCCAGAATTCCTCAGACAACAGTTAAAACCCCAGGGATAACGCAGTCGAGCATCACTTCCTGCTTAAGATAGATGACATTAGCGTCCAATGAAAACACACCTAGAAATATAGGGAAAATGCAGACCAGATCATGAGATCTAAATGTGAAGACACCCCATGAGCTGCACTTGCTATCCCTCCACAAAACAATACGTAAATCTATAGTGCCGCCTGTTTGGAAAAAAAAAAGCATTGTATAAACCAGTTTATAATTTTTTACAGTTCTCATTGCAGCTGGTGATTGCTAAAATAGATGATCTCACAGTCTGCTGTGTGGCTGCCAGATAGCTTGCATGCAGATAGATGCCTTTGTGCTGCAGACCATAGAAACCTGCATAAAATTGGCCTTCTTTCCTTAATAGAGCTGCATGAACAAAGATGAGTTTGTTGCTGACCAAGAACTGAAAGCTTTGTTTTGTAAGACTCTCTGAATGTATTGCACTTTGCCAAAGTAGAAGGTTCTCTATAAAAAAAGAGAAAGAAAGAGGGGGAGAGAGAAGGAAAGAGATAGAGAAAGAGAGAAAGAAAGAAAGAAAGAAAGGAAGGATAAAGAAAAAAGCGGAAACCAGACAAAGTGTGTACACTTCTGTGTGAATATTTTTTTTTTGTTTTGTTTTTGGATACTGGTCACATTTCTTGAGCTGAATAAAAATGAAAGAAAAAGGAACTTTAATTAATGGGATGCCTTTTGATTTGTAGAGCAAAACTGCCAGAGCAGATGTACCAGCAAAGAGGATTAGATTGTCCCTTCTCTGACGCACTGAAAATTTCTTTTTCCCCTTGTAGTAACCCCCATTGAGGAGAGGCTGTCTTTAGTGTCTAAGATTCAGCACTGCTAAAGAAACTGTTGTATTTGGGTACAATGGGCAGCTCTCACAAGACTAGACAGAATATGTGAGGAGAGAGCTAATATTGCTTTAAATCCAAGGTTGATTCCACTTTAGTATTTAGAAAAGCCTAAATAAAAGAGAATTTCTAAGTCTGAGTTCTTTCAAATCTTATCAAATATGTATTAAAGTGAATCCTGAAACAGTCACGATGAATCTTCATCCTTTTAAAAAGCTCAAATAAGTGAAAGAAAGAGTCTTAAACCTACCTTTTTTTTTTTAAATTTATATTAGTCCATCAATTAATCTATTTCTGAGGTCTTTGTCTCTGGCTTTAGTTCACCTTTAAACAGGGTGGAATGATGAAGGGTACATATAACGGATGAATTTTATACACACAAATTAGGCCTGATTAACAAATTCCTTAGATATTTTATTTTTAAAATATTTAAAATGGTGTTTTTAAAACTCTAGTTTGAAGAAAAACTGATCTCCGCATCTATTTATTTAACTTCCTTTGCACTAGCTGTGAGATAAGGTGCATATTAAAGTCTTTTCACCTAGTGCTTGCTTAAGTTGATTTTGAATTTCTTCTGTAGTCAGAAGAAAAAAAAAATCCAAACAGATTGCATTGGAAACACGTAACTGGCTCAGCAGTGCACATGCTAAGGTGGTGAGTGCACAGTAGCGTAATTTATCCAAGAAGACCATTTCTGTCATGTTTACTTGCCCAGAAGGGTTTCTATTGCCGAATATCAAACAAAAATCAAAGCCTTGGTACTTCCTTTTGTTAAAAAAGGCTTCTTCTTTTTCTGGTGCAGAATTTGGCCTTTTATTTCTCTCCCACTGGGTAAGTTACTACTTTGTTTAGGCTATGATATTGAGAAGTTTAAGTCCTAAGGAAACATTTTAAATGTGTTTGTTCTTCCTGCAAACCAGATTACAGACTATACTTGGCATAATACTCCTGCTACTGTAATGTCAGAGTTTTTATATTGGCATCAAAAGTATGTACAGCACCTATCCATGAACAGTGCACACACGTCATTGCCAAGGAATCAGAACTTTTATTTAGCCAACTGTAAACACTGTAAGGCACAAATCAAAAGTCAATAAAATAAACTGGCAAATCAAGTTATCACCTTTACAAAGGTATTAATTTGTTTTACCAACCTCTCCAACATCAAGACTGGATGAGTTTCTGCGATGGCATGATCAGCATACCATCAGACAACTTATCTCAGGGAAAGGGTTTACCAGCATTAGCTAATTCCCGTGTGTATGTATTTAGTCTGCAGTCCGTTCTTACACAGTTACCTCACATAGGAACAGTAGGTAAGAATAAGCACACGGCTATTTATGAGAAATGCACTATCCCCACCCCTTCCCAGCAGGAAATCGCTTGGTTGTATATCCAGCTGTGGACCCTTACTCTCAGCTTTGACATTTACAGGGGAAAAAAGGAGATTGCAGTTCCTATAGTGCACAGAACCAAAGAAAAAATACGTAGACTCATTTTAAGAAGTTATTAACATTTTAATTAGTAGCAAGATTATGTCTGTGAAGTAACAGTCAAACTCCTGTGATAATAATGAGAAGCAGGGGATTCAGGCAGGGAGCAAATTTTCCTTTCCCATAGAATTTACTAGATGCCACTAACATTCTCTTCAAGTTTATTCCTCTTTCATTTTCAGCATAAGTTTTCATGTACAATTTTATGGTGGGTGCTTCAAAATTTTTTAATGCACTATATATTATTCTTGGACATTCAGATTGGCTATAAAACTGTTCTTTGGTTTGTTTAATTGCAGTATAACACTTATTAGGAAGGAAAACATAGGTTTTTAATATCTAGCTATTGAAAGATCTACAAAACTTGTCTTCCTTTATACTGGTTTTGTTATATCTGTTGTGACAGAACCAGAGTTAGCATTTTGGACTTGTGCACAGAAATTGAATTAGCAACAGAATGTAATGTGAATAAGTTTATCACAGTCACATTTCCATAACAGCATTACAAACACTTTACTTGCACTTACTGTGTAACTGAATTCATGATTCAGCCTGTTTTGTTAAATTACATTCATGTCTACATATGCAAAGACCTGATTCTTCCTTTTTTTTTTTTCTTTTTAATTCTGGAGCAGAGTTAAGATGGAGCCAGTTAAATCAATGCTTGTTTATGAAGCACTACACTAATTCTTTGTTCACTGTACGTTTTATTTTTTTAACTCTGTCTTGTTCAGTTTCTAATAAATACACTGCTCTATTCCAACACCTTAGCTTCACTTCCATGATTGATTGATTCATTGATTGATTTAATGTACCACATTATGTCATACAGTTAGAAAAGGTAAGGTAAGATAATGAAGTATGTACTAAGTTAAAGCAGTATCTACTGAAAGAGTAATGCAACCCCTCTATGTTCTAATGTTTGGTCTGAAATTAATGCTGCTCCCTTGTTGTAATCTATCTAAATACTGTAAGATTTTTCCCCTTTAAAAATCCCTTAAGAACTTGCCTTATTTGGTTTGTTTATATTCAACCTGGTCCCAGTCTTACTGCCAGCACATTTCTATGGAAGAAACTCCAGAGACTTCAATTCACTTTTAAGTCCAAACCCCATACAGTTATTATTCCATCCTTGATGTAAAATACAGAACATTCTAATTAATTATGAAATTACTCACTCTGCAATTCATGTCATAGGAATAGACTTTTTCCATGATATATCCTACTGTTTTTCTTTTGCTCCTCCCATCAAACACAGCTTAGCAGATTTTGCATATATAGCTTGAGAACTAATTTGTGCATTACATTATTTAATTCAGACACTGTCCTTGATAACTCAGATGTTGTGCCAGGAATCAAAAAAATAGTTGATCAGTAGACTTGTACTAGAGGTCTCCTTACTTCCTTGCTCTGTGTGACATGAGAATAATTAGCAAAAAAGACTTACAGATGACTACCCCTCTCCAGCTGCATAGTCTCAGCATGACCACCGGTAAGTGAAGGGACATCAAACAGTCATGGAAATATTCATTCATGGAAAAACTTCCCCGTGGCTCTGGCTATGACTGTCAAACCAACTTACAAAGCACAGAGATGGGTTATCAGGCAAGTGTTACCCCATGAACAGTGAGCCATCCAAGGCAGGGCTACAAAAACAGATCTTGAGGGCTGCTGTCCTCAGTTGCTCTGGCAGAGTGGGACAAATAAGGGTTATATTAAGAGAAGATATGGGCAGAAATTCCCAGATTAAGGCTGAAACAGAAGTAATAAGTGAGAGAGTGAACTTGTTTTACTGCAAGAAAGAAAATACAGCAGGTGGGAGAAAGATCAGAGATCCGTTTGTGTTGCTGTGTGATGGCGGCTCACACAAAGAAAAAATGTGAAGCTGTTCCCCATGCACAGCTCCTTGTAAATGCTGCAGTATGAGGGATAATATCACATCTGGATACAGAGTGTATTCCCTTCCCCTTTTTAATGGATGATGAACCCAGCTGAGGCACATAATTCAGGCATAGATGCACTTCCACTTTGGGCACCGGCCAACAGCAGAAGGGAGCAGAAGAGATACGCCTGAAAGGGGAAGGGTTCGGTCTGTGCACTCAGAGGAGAACATGGGCTTCACTTGCCTTCTGCACACTGCACTGCCCTTTGCGCCATGCGGCTTCAATGGAGCCGAGTACATTGTTACCCAGGTCACCACTGGACTGGGGTCCTGGACAGCCTTCAGTAGGGTCTGAATGAAATCAAATCTTCCTCAGATAAAGAAGACCTGCATTCTGGGTTCCTGTTTCCAAGAACAACTGGCAGAGAATGATGCAAAGAGGACCCAGCTGCTGGTAGGGATTCAGGATGTAAAATCGTTACCTGTCACCTCACCATGAGTGTACATTTAGTGTCAACAAGGTTTTTTGATGCCTTCCTTAATGGCATTCCAGGGAAGATCAGTGCTTAAGGGCTTAGGTAGGTAGTTAGACTGGAAAGATGCTACCGTTTCATCTGTTGTTCACAAAAAATGTTTTATTTCTATTTATCACAAGATCCAATTCTGACAACTTAAATGTTACTGAGTAAGTACCTTGAAATGTGAATAAATCCATCAAAATCAATCGACTTTTCTCACATACTGAGGTTGATTTCAGTATAACCCAGAGTAACAGAGTCATGGCCTTCAAGAAAATACAATTCACCATGTTACCTGCCCAGCCCCATCCCAAAACCCCCACTTATTGTCAGCTTTCTGGCATGGAATCTTTCTCTTTTTAAGGTTCAATTTTTCTTTAAAGTGTGTCTTAAAAAGAACTCTGTCATTTTCAAAATTTGCAATTGCCATCAGTGTACTTAATATCCCCAAGTGAAAGGTCAGGACAGATTCTAAATTGGTATCAACTGGCAAAAATCCATGTGCTTCCATGGAGCTGAGTCTATTTACATCAAGTGCTTTCCCGGCCTTTTGAGAACAAGATTTTATTGTTGTTATTATTGTTATAATTTTAAAGGCTACCAAGGCAGCAACATTTATGCAATTCATTTCCTGAAACTTGGCTTGTAAAAAGCAAGCAAACAAACAAACAAAAAAAAAAGCCACTCTCCTTACTCTTTAATAATTTTCTAATTAAATCCACATGCAGAAAATTGCCACTCTAAAAATAATTGGGTATATATTCTTGTTCTTGCAAGCATGAAAAAATTTTTCAGCAAATGTGATTGCATGAAATGTCCCTTATAATAGGCTCAGTGGCTCTCACAACTAATTGTGGCATTATATTATAGGAAAAAGTTCATCATGTTCCTCCAGCACTGAACCAAAGAAACAAGTATATTAATACATGCACAAAAGTTATCCTCAAGCTAAAACCCTGCTTCTTGCTCAGAGCTTGAATTTGCTACTATGCCTGTGTTGAAGGGAACAGAATTCAGAAAGAAGCCACAACAGCCATGTTCTACCTAGAATGGATCAGGAGCATATATGCTGTTCCTTGGCTCCCACATACAGAGCCTTCTGGATTTACCCCTACACTGTAGCTTCATGGTGTGCGGTAAAATGTCATTTACCCTGCCCAGGTGACCCTGGACATGGAGCAAGGAGGCCCTCAGTGCCACAGCAGGGTTCTTTATGATGACAAGTGTCTTGCTCTTGGGTTGAAGTCCCATAGCATTGAATTCCCATTCTCCTGTCCAAAAGCAGCACAGATTAACATGGGTCTGCAATAGCAGGTGCTTGGTTTTAAGACAGACTACCAGTTTCCAGGCAACACGGTGAGCCTTTCTGTTCAGAGGTATCATTTTGTTAGGTGTAATTGTATATACTGTCTCTGCTTTAATGAGAGACACCTAGTAAATTATACAGGGAAGCATTTCACAGAGATGAATACAGGCACCCTGAGAAACTCCAGCTGTTACTCAGCAATATTTATTATTCATATGCCATCCTGGATTTCTGTGTGAGGCAATTCATATTGCAACAAAGCAGAAAGCAAAGATGCTATCGGCTGAGATCTTGTAACTCTGGATATAAAAGTTTAACTGTTCAATCCTGTGTCCTTCAGACAGGTTACTCTTGTTTTAATAGTGCTTTGGCTGCCTAGTGAATAGTTTACAGTATGTGACCACATAAGCCCAAGAAATTCTCTAGTATAATAATGGGCTACATTTTTCTAATGGATAGCATTTATCTACACAGTACATTCTCCTTTGTTCTAGAAAAGGGCATAAGTATATAACAGGTCAAGAAAAATGTTGCTTGCCACTGCCCGGCAAAATCATGTGCCCACGTGTCTGATCCAGTTGTTTTGTTAATTAAAGCTATTTGCAAGAGAAATGGGAGGTCACTAAAACTCATAGCTATTTTTGTACATGCAACGAACATGGAGAGGGGCCATAACAAAAACTAGAAGAATGAGAGAAAAAAGAAGTTAAATTCCCCTTTCTTACATTCTCATTTCTGACTGATTTCTGCTCTGGGTGCTGTGGTAATAGAGAAAAGCTCAAAAGCCGAGAGACACATAAACCCATCCACCTGCCCACAGCATCCTGATGTCACAGGCTTTAAACAGGAAAATAGGCTGTGAAAGATGAGCCCAGGTGACCTGCAGCCTGTTTGATTTCATGGCATGCCACGTTGAATGGACATTCCCAGCCCTTTTAAATAAATCATCTCTGCTATTTCTCTAGGAAATGCTTTATTGAAAACTGTACTCTTCAAAGACTGCACATTTGGTGACATCTTTTTGCCCACAGATAAAAGCTTTGCAGTTCAGGTAAGGGTGGACGTAAAGAAAAAAATTTACCATCTACTGGAGAAAATGAGTGATGACTGATAATAAAAAAATTGGCATCACTTTAGTTAAGCCTTCAGGTCTGTGGAATAAAACCATTGGATTCATGATTAATAGCCAAAACACGTAACATTCTCTTCAAAACACAAAGTGATGTACTATTCAATAACACTGTGGATATTAGAGAGTGGGCAGAGCTGTGGTGAGTAAGCGAGAATTATGGTGCCATATGGCAGCAAAGCTCACACAGAAACAGCAGATGCAAATCCACAACAGCAGCAGCAGCTGCTGGAAGGGACTAAGGGAGAGGGAACCCCTAAAAAAGCCCTGGAATATAAAAATATTATGATGTTGGGAGTGTCTCTGCAGCTATAATTCTTCCTGGAGTTCTGAATGTGGATTAATCATGCTTGCTAGCCACTGCACTGGAGTGGTGCAGGGTCATAGGGAGATTTTCCCTGTTATGACTCTTCTGACCTCCAAGAACCTCTCATCTGTTTCCACCATGTTTCTGACTCCTGCCTCTCCATCCTTCTTAAGATGTCTCCTGTGCTCTTACAACAGGAAAATAATCTTGTAAAACCAGTTCTGCACTTAATCTGGAAGTTCCTTATATACAGCTCTGAAATCAGAAGGTGGTTTAGGTGTGTCAAACAACCAACAGTAGACCAGATGAGCCATGAGTCAATTCTCATCCTCCTCTCTTCAGTCCCTCCTGGCTGCAGTGGTGAGGCAGAAAGGGAGTTATGTGCAGATCAGCGTTAAAGAGCAACACTTTACCAGAGAGTTACTCTACCCAAATAAACATTGCAATAGCTTCTATTATGAATACATGAAAACCTATTACATTTCTACCATGGAAGGAAAAAAAAATCAGAAGGAAACACTGTGGTAATTAAAACACAACCCCTTACAAAATGAGGCTAGGAGTATTTTAGCTATGAGTTCCTGCCTGAATGTGCCCAAACCTTTAGAAAAGCAGCCAACCCCAAAGAAAATTCCCAGCAAAGGCAGATCTATCAAAACACTGAATAAGTTGATCTGTTGCTTAATTAGCCTCATCATAATATGTTAATCAATAATAAATAATTGTTTGCTAATGGATACTATTCTTTGCAGCATTTAATTTACCACAGGCTTTCTGTAAATTATCACAGTCTCCAATCAATCAGTAACATACCCACTAACAGCTCTGAAGTTTCATAAAAATCTTTGGTGGTTTGAGTGTCTCCTCCAAGAAGCTCAACCTTGTCCCTCCAAAGTCAGGTATTCAGAGAATATTAGCATATTTGGAGAAGATCAGACTATAATCTGGGGGATAAAGGCAAGTTTAACCCAAATTTACCAGGCAGAGTTCAGCTTTTACATAGCTGTTTTTCTCTTTTGCTTAACAAACATAATTCATTTGTGTTGAAAAAATTTATGTCCTCATTTCATTTTGTATGCAGTACATATGGGAAAAGGTTTCCATGTGGCAGCAGTGATCTTAACAGATGCTCCCCTTTGGGCAAAGATGGGTTTTTAAAGGAAAAAGTGCTGAGAAAGATGCCGAGTACCTTGTCTTGATGGAGCAAAATCATTCTGAAATGAAGGTTTAGTTTATCTCCAGTGTACCTTATATATATGATGTTAGCTGTTAGCTTTTATTCTCATCACAAGCAAAGTTTAAGTTACAGATATTCATATCAGTGAACTGGAACTTAAATCAGTTAATAAACACAGTCTATTAGATTGCCAACATAACCCACGAAATGTGAGATTATAACTCCGGTTTATTTTTCATCTGTCACTTATTTCTCTTAAGGGAAATGATTGTTGCTTTCTACATGGAGTTAGACTTGGGTGCCTGATGAACTGTGATGAAATCAACCTAGGAAACATGAAGAGTCAAGTTATTCGTTACTTTCTCTTGTGAACCACTTGTAGACAAGATGCCAGCTGCAGGAAAATCTCTCTCTGCCCCACACTTGAGTTGTAATAGGCCTATTATTCAGTGCCAGGCTATGGTTTCCTAACTTTTCCGGCATCAGCTTAATAGTAGCGTCAGCTGGGCATTATGCCATATACATCAGCTATGCCTCATTTACCCTCCTGCTCCCAATTAGCTCGATCATGACGATAAAAACAGGCGAAAGACCTTTGGATAGAAGGCACATATTTATTTGGCCAACAATCCAGTAAAAGGAAGGAAGGATGGGGAACTCATAAAGGGGAGGAAGCATGGATAGTGATCTTGGCTGTCCTGTAAATGCTCTGTGTGACTGCACTTCTCTCAGCCAGGCTATGGTTCCTCCCACAACTGGGGTCATTCTTTGCTTTGCTCATGGGAGTTTTGTGAGCCACTCAGATACCACAGAGATGAGACACAGAAATGACCATAAATAAAGGAGTCCAAGATCCTTAAATAACACTTGCGTTCACAGATTGAGTTACTTGCTGATGTATGTTCATCAAAAATCTTTGCTGAATTTGATGTGATCACATTTTGTTGGCTGTGACTGTTAGGCTGTGAAGCAATCATCTCAGTTGTAATCCAGAAAGCTGAATGTGGTTATTTTGGGCAGAGGAGAGAAACGTTCCACTTTAAGACTTCTGTGCAAGATTTTCAAGCCACAGCAACATAACTATGAGAGAGAAAGCTCTCTGATTTATCCAGCAAGTAGTGTTTGCACTAGAACAAAGGAGTAGACACCCCTAGATCTGAGATACAAGCAGGGCTTATTATATGCTGGGCAGAAAAGGGCAGTTTGCAATCCCTGCTATCAACCCCATGGCATAATCTGGCAGTGGAAGGACAGATCACTTAGATGAGAAGATCCTTTATCTCCCTGTGATCTTAGTTCCAAGGCAGATAAATTGAGGAAGAGGTGCTAAATACCTCTACAACAACTACAATGAAAATCTTCACCTGGAAATCTCCAGAGTTAAAGATTTCCCTCATTTTGGCCTTTTGGCCCATTTTTCCTAAGCTGTTGCCCATCTTCTAAAAAAATGCTTTCACCTGTGTGATCCATGGTCCTTTGAAGTGAGATGTTATTTTTGAAGATAATGGAATTGAATTAATGTTATGTGAAGTCCTTCAGGAAATCTGTACCCAGTAAAGTTGTGATGAACATTCAAGGCTGGCACAAGAAGTTTTGGCTTCCCAGCATTCAACACAGGACATATGGCAGCCTCAGAGTATGGAGACACAGCAAGAGCCAAGGTAAAGGTCCTGTCCAGAACAAATGTCTGTCCATTACGGATCAGGAAGCATGTCAGCTGCAGATCCCATCTGATCAGGCCTACTTCCTGTCCCTTCCTACCATCATTAAAATGGTCAAGTTCAGACCTGAAATTAATCTTGTTTCCTCATCTGGGCCTCAGGCATTTTGCATGTATGTGTGATTTTCACTGTGACTCTCTATTCATCAAAATGAGTGACAGTGGAAGTGAAAGAGAAAAGAGAGCGATCCCCATGTGATGCAATTTTATGCCATCTGGCAGTAAGTATGGGGATGCATATGGGCAAAACACTGTTTAGAAGGCTTCTTAAAATGTTTACCTACAAAGATCTACTAGTTCACTGGTGAAATCTTTCCTAGCAGGAATAATTCTCAGAATGATTGTATCCTCTAAAACTCATAAGAGCATTTACAGCTCCATTATTTAGAAGTAATGTCCATGTTCTGCCTAAACAGGCTTTATATGGGAGGTACTGAATAGAGAGTAAATTGCTTACAATGCCTATGTATTTGTATGTGACTTTCATTCTCTAGATTCAAAGACTGAATTTGTTGTGCATAGTAAGAAGATATCCTACTATTTAACTTCACAGAAAAGTTTCAGTTATTTCTTAAAGATCAAATGCAAATCAAGTCTGTAGGAATTAATTTCTTCTGCATTGTAATAAACATCTTTGCCTCTGTTCACTTTCACGTTTCTTTGCAAATTGACACTTTTGTTTCTTTCTAGCACTTATAATTCCAACCATGTTCAAAATTAATTTGAACTTTCTTTGAAACTCTTAAGTTGTTATCCAGAAGACTCATTTTTCATCTTTGGAATGTGATTAGAAACACTTAACCAATTTTATTCTAGGATTCATGTCATCCAAACCCTCCTTAAGGCAATCATCCAAAAGCTATATCCTATGATGACTTGAACATTCCTAACTTTCTTAACTTTTCTTGCAAAAATTAATAGCATTCACTGCCATGTTTGTAGAATTGGGCACTGAGTTTCTACATGATGTGAGTATGTAATGTAAGTATATAACCTGCAGCAAACCACTGAAGCTAATAGATTTACTTAATTAAAGAAATAAAAGGCTATTCCTCTTACTAAAATCGCAAATCTTTCTTTCACTGCAGTGCACAAAATAGCATGTCAGTGGAAAAAACTACATTTCAATTTCACCAGTATTTCAAATGCTTTTCATTTTTCCATCTGTAGACTTTCTACCAGGGCATTGCAGCCTCAAGCACTCTGTCATAATTCCTCAAATAATTAACAAGGAGATCATTTAACTTGAGCAAGTCTCTGAATACACCCATTGCTCTCTAACATGGGAACATCCACAAAATGCAATGGTTGTGCAATGGCATTTGTACACAATATCAAATAATCTGGAATACCATATGAAGAATATGTCAAAAGTCACGGACGGGATGTCTTCTTTGCAGCCAAAAGAAAATACTGGTTTTCAACTGAAATACGAAGTAGAAGAAATGCTTGCTTTCTTAAAAAAAAGTACTTTGGTGCCAAACATTTTAGAGATATTGTTGAAGAGCAGTCCTTCCTCACAGAGAGGTTATCCCTGTGAAGCTGCCAAGTTCAGTGCCTGTGTGGATGATTTGCCAAGTAAGTGCCAGTTGTGTAATATATGCTGTAGCAGGCATGGAAGCAGATTTTACTTTCACACCCGCCTTCTGAATTGGCATTCTTTGACTCTTTTGTGCCAGAGTTGCTTCTCTTTCCCATTCTGTGCCCTCTCTTTTCACTGGAATGCCCTCTCCCCTCACATATAAGCTGAATGTCCCATTGTTTGCTAGAAAGCAAAACTTGCTGAATATGGATTTTATGGAAGTCACACAGGAAAGACAGACTGTATTACTTGCTACATACCTTATTCGCATGGTAACCCTACCAGGAGTATATTATTTATATAAAACCCACTTATATTTTGTCACATGTAGCTGTCTAACTTATATAATGGGGGTGAAAATAGCTCTTCATTCCTCTGGAGCTCTTCTTTCTCATACACCCTTTCTGTCTGCATGACTGTCTAAGTCTTGCTTGAATTCTTTTTGTCTCTCAAATCTTGGTTGTGTTCAGATGTCTTCCTTTTAGATTTGCAGATTTCCACTGTTTAGATAAATATTTTCTTACTTTTCAGTTCTTAACCATATGTTTTGAGTCAAGTCTCTTAACAACTCCACACAGAGCTTAAGCACTCCTTTCCGAATGCTGGCTCTTATGTGTATCCTCTCAAGTAGTAAAACTGGATTTACCAAAGACTTTTGAATCGGGTGTTAGTAACGAGGTAGGTTTATGCAATCAAATTACAGAAAGTTTCTGCAAGTTACATGCAACTTTGTCTGGCTCAGTTGGACAGTGAGATCACTGCTTTAAATCTAGGTCTGCTATTCACCACAATGTTCGCCATCATTGCTATGAGAGCAAAAGGAGAAGCAGGCTGAACAGGGATCATATTTTTGTAGTCCCACACCTACCCCTCAGTGGCCTGAGTAGGATATCAGCCTTGCATCCTCTGAAGTCACAAAGGACTCCTTCCAAGGACCAAGAATGGGCTGAAGGACATTAGTCACTCTGAGGGTTTGGATTTACATAAAGGTTGAATCACCTGCACAGGTCTTCACTCGTCAGCTAAGCAGTTGTGTTAGTGAGGATGTGTGCTCTGATCCTGGGGACAGAATTAGGTATTTCAACTTAAATTCCATCTTTTTCACAGTGGCATAATCAAACTCAAGCTTCTTTTTCCTGTTATTCCAGGATGTGCATGTAGGCAACTACTGCCATTCAGCCAGTGTTGGTCAAATGCTAAATATAGTGACATGATGGGGTGTGGAATCTCTGAGTCATAGTGTCTGTACTGAATGTCTCTACGTTGGATCATTTCAACTGCTCTGTAGCTCAGAAAGGGCCTAAATGTTAAGTCAACCGAGTAGTTTATTAAAGTATTTCTTTTAGCCAGAAGAGACAGAAGGGGCCTCATCATGTAGGACTGATCAAGCCTCCAGGGATTTGTGAGATCCAATTAATAGAGGGTCTCTAGGGTGGCTGCTGCCACTGCAGAGTGTCCACTCAGCAGTCTTATACCTGGCATGCACAGTGTCAGTGAAGTTTTTGGAATGCAATGATTTTGTCATGAGGAATTCTTCTTAGGAGAATTTTTCTTTAGAAACAAGCATTAGTTACTCATCTCTTAATGTCTACCATCAACAGGAAACAAACAACAAAGAAACCCTGTGGGAAAAAAAAAAAAAAAGGAAAAAAAAAACTTATTGAAATATCTGGGTAATGTTCTTTCTTTGTTTCTGCTTCATCTAAGCATATGTCAAAGTAAGCCATAAAGAAAGAGTTGTTATTACTCAGTTTATAGAGTTTATAGAGATTCAGGTTTCTCTATTTATGGTTCATGATCACACAGAAACAGAGGGACACTGAGTACAGAATTTTTATGGGGAGAGAAGGTGGATGAATAGAAACTCATTAATTTCTTTGGAAATGTTATTAATAAGTAGGTCACCCCTTTAAGAGGGGGGAGAAAGTCTGCAGATGCTAAGCTTTGATGTGTTTTGAATCACACTTTTTCTTGTGATGGACTTTGCTATAACTGAAATCAGAAGATCTGCAGGTGTAGCCATTCAGTATTCTTTTCAGGACTCTAAACAGACAGAAGCCTTGTAAAGGCTTCCCAGTATTTCTTTTTAAAATTTAAATGCGCAACAGAACTTTAACGGAGCTTAACTAAATTTGGAGAAAAAAATCCCTAAACTAAACTTACAGGACACATGAGAATGTATGCTTGCCTATGACAAAATGTATCTTATTCTGTTTTAAAATAAATTTCTCTAAGTAGACTTTGTGAGTTACTTTCTCAGTGGGAGCTCTTCCTACAGTAAATCACTTTTCTTTTTTTAATAACCACTGTTTATTAATTTCCTTCTTATCCAAGATTGTAACAGGATGCTCAAATTATTTTATTCTTCCAGAGACACTTCATTCTGCCTCATTATTTCCACAGTTGTACTACTCGATGTATTTAACATCTATGTACAGCTTGTTAATATGTATTATCACTGCATTGGTGTTCTTCACCAAAAAAAAAAACAAGAGCACAGCAGGATTTGTGCATTTTCTTTTTTTCTTAAATTAATTTTCTTAAATTCATGGAATAAAATACAACATAGACGTTTAAGTATTTGTAAAACAGTTTATTTATTGCTAAATGATCTTTCCTGTAATTTTCCTAAACTAACTCCATTGGAAAAAAACCCAGCTCTTTCTCTCTCTCTTCCTATCTTTCTCTCTCTTTTCCACTGCCTTGTTCTCGTCCTCATTGTCACCTTCTTCCTTGTTCTTGTCCTCATCCTCTTCAGCACCCGTTTTGCCTTCTTTTCTTTCTCAACATAGGTTAGACTCAATTTATGTCTAAGACTCATGAAGGTCCCACTCTCCCAGACCTGTAAGAAAGCCTAAAATCCAGCCAAAAAGTGACTCAACCTGATACAAATTATGTAATACTAAATGATGGAGCTAACTCCACAAGGATTCTGTGTGCTGACTCTCTCAATGCTATAGCCCATGCTTTGAGATGACACTGACTCCTAAATTTTACATGCCAATACTAAAAGGGAAACCGCACTTGCAGCTGGACTACACTTGAAGCCGGAAGAGAATTATGATAGGATAAATCTAGCTTTTCCTTAGTTAACAAGTGCAATTAAATTTTTTAAGAGTTTGAAGTTTAAATTAATCGGGACATTAAGAAAGAGGTTGTAGAAGAAGGATTTTAGAAAAATTATGAGGAAAACTATCTGAGGTGCTTGTTGTGGGTGCAGCTGTGCTGTAAGAAGTTTCTTCATAAAGAGAAGAATTTATTTTTTAATGTCTGCATGTCATTATCTGAAATGAGATAGTTGAAGCATAGGGGAGTGAAAATGTGAGGTGAGAAATTCCTACAATTCATTAGTGTATCTAAGCAACCAAGCGGAAGACTGAATGTGCTGTCTCATGGCCTTCTGAAACTTTACAGTATCTGCCACTCACCAATGTGGCCCACTCTGACAACAGATGTAAGAATGGAAAATTTGATAAATCTGACTTCACAACAAGCAATTTGATTAAGCTGTGCTTTAGCAAAATAGACCCATCGTATAAAGTATTCAAAAGAGCTACTACAGCCTGAGAGGAATAAAATTTCCATCTATACTTCATTCATCATGATGTGCCTCTCACTGCTTTCTTCTCTTCCTCAGCCCTGCTTTCCCCTCCTCCTTCCCCTTTCAACTCCTAATTCTTTCACTGCTTCCCATTCAGGCCTTGCCCTCTGCATTCAGTTTCTGCTTCTCATTCCCCTTTGCCCGCTCCCCGCCCTGCCTGGTCCTTTTTGGGTTCAGTTCTTCTTACTTCAGGCTTTTATTTCTCTGAGGGATTTGAATAATCACTCCTTGTTTTTTGATCTCATTGTCATCTCAATAGGTCTTGCTGCCTTCCACCCTCTCCTCAAAAGGTAGGTTTCCAAAGAATGTATTCGCTCCAGAAAGGACGAAAGGGACCTCTGAAACTCACTGACCCTTCCTAAATTGGATGCCCCACTGTGTATCAAAAAATTAGGAATTTTTCTATTTTATGAGAATGTTAATTTTGTTAGTGCATATTAAATTCCTCCTTGGCCTTAAAAAGATGTAACTCTGTCTACTACTCTATCATGAATTATTTCTGTCTCTGCTTGACTGAGAGTCGGTTTTAACAAGGCTGATTTAGCCATACATTAAATTTTATGTAAAACATCAGGTGAAGGAGTAGTCTTACTAAAGGCCAAATAAATGCTTTTCTAGTATATGAACTGGGAATCCAAAACAAGCTGATGCATAATTTATACTCTTAAACACATTTTCAAAATGCCCCTCAAATCTAAAATCTGCAACTGAATGCTCTCAAATGCAACTATGCAGAGCTGAGCATCCGATCACACTGCTTGTACAGAGAAGTTTTTCACATCTGTGCTTGTTCCTTGCCATAGGTCAGATCAAAGAACCAGGGACAAACATCAACTATTTAATTTAAAAAAAATTACAGTGGTATTTCAGTCATAACTACTGCAAATAAATTAGAGAACAAATAAAAAAATAAAATAAAAAATTTTGCAGCTATTATCAAAGGCTGTCTCTTTCTTTTCACCAAAAAAAAAAAAAAAAAAGCAATGAAAGAAAATTTGTGGTGACATGTAGCCAAGACCACAAAACAAGAAGACCTTGAGTCAAATTTGTCCAAAGGACAGGGATACAGGCATAGGACATTCAGTCAGGCTTTTTGTTCCTTAAGTATTCTTGCAATGGCAAACCACTGCAAATTTGCTACAGAACATGTAGCTAGGCGAGGAAATGTTAAAACATTCCTTTTTTTCCTGCAGCACCCAGTCACCAGGGTACTAAATAATCATTCCCAAATAAAATGAATGCAGAACCATATGGTTAGTTCTGACTACCATCTTGCAGAGAAAAATCGCTCATGCTTGTGTACTACAGATGGTTCTGATGGACAGCACATTTTTACTGCTGAGGAAAATGTGAAGACAATTCTGAAAATCTATTTATGTAACACTGTGTTTCTATTAAACATAGGGATAGGTAACCAGAAAGTACCTTTAAAGAGTTGCCATTTCTATTCTATACTCTGCTCCATGTGTATTACCTGATCATGCAAACATCTTAGCATATGAATAAGCTGTTGACTTAAGCTTAAGACTTCAGTTTCTTCTTTTACTTTCATCTCAGTTCCCAGAATTCTCATTTCTACCTGCAACACTGAACCTATTGTTACTTGACCTTTTTAAGCTTTAGCAAGTACGGTTATTTTGTCTTCAAAACTTAGAAAGCATGACTGCCTGGTCTTTTGAAGGAACAGTGGTCTTTAGGAGTTGCATAGTGGACAGATCTGACTCATTGCCTTAGCTCTGTGGGATGTTGACTAGACAAAAACCCACAAACAACCAAAAACCACAAACAACCAAAAACCACAAACAACCAACCAAACAAACAAAAACAACAAAACCCAAACCCCCACCAACAAAATACAAGCAAAAAAAATTAGTTCAAGATCTCTTCCTTTACACTGGCAATTTCCATCATCTCAACTGTTTTCTTGTTAATGGATGATGTAAACCAATGATTAATTTTAACTTTTAGGTTTTCCTTCAAAGTTTTCTCAACTATAGGGCAGTAATGTCCAAAATTTTCAATATACAGATATCACAATATTGCCAAACAAAATTTTACATGCATATTTAGATTAAAATGTCTCAGAATGATCTCTTCTTCACAAAACATAGGAACATTCATTTTAACAACATTAAAAAAATCCTTCTCATGTCATCTGCCTGTGAGCATAATATTATGAATCTCAGTCTGCTCCCCACGAACCCTGAGGAAGAGAAATATAGCCCATTCTTCCTCCTCCTTCTCTTTGCCCTTTGCAAGAATTTAAATAACATTTCCATATCTGCTTTTACCATTTACATTCTGTTTCACAAATAAGAGGTTTTGTGTAAATGCACATAGCACACGTTCACAGGCATTCCTGTTCTACATTCATTTTAGACTAGTTTGCATAATTTTCTCTTTAGGGATTCTTACACAGTGACAGGGGGATGGAAGTCTGTTTTTTTACTCCTCAGCCATGAATTCCATCTGTTGTCATGGCACTGAACCCAGTGCTGAATAGCAGCCAGCATTGCTTTTGATGTTCTGTAGGATTAGTAGAGATGTCTGATGTTATTGTGCAACATTATTCATAGGAATAGCTCTACCTGAGCTTTATGTAAACCTTAAGTTGCTAAATTAATAAATAAATATGGTATGTCAGCAACGTTCACATTCTGGGGGCATTTCTGTGGAACTTTACTACTTCTATAATGACTCACACAAAAGTTTCTGCAATTTCTACAACATTTATGTCTCCATTTCTGTCTCATTTCTACAAACACAAATCATATGCAGCATTTTATAGAGGCATTTGAGAAATAATATGGCCAATGAAATATAAATGATGATTTATAGCTGGTGAACTGACGAGGTAAGCTTTATTTTTGTAGCCTTCTAATCAAAATATTTCTTGATTTGGCTCTGCTTTTGCCTCTGGCGTGTCCTACTGAGGGAGTTCCCATTGATCCTGACTCTGGGAGGAGTCAAATATACAATAATTAGACATATTCTTCAATTCTCAGGACATTCACCTTGTCCTGTTTCAGACCCTCAAATCTCTTGACATGTATTAACCAGGCTTTCATAAAAGCCCACAAACTAGAAGAACCTTTTTTGTTGTTTTTTGTTTTCTTATGGAGATAAGAAAACAATCAGTGCTACATAGGAGTTTTTCATGCCTTCTTTTTTTTTTTACCAAAGGTTGTCAGTCTCATAATACCTTATCTTGTTATGGATACACTTCAGAAAGATCTCCAAGTTTCAAAATTGAGTTTCTGGTTGAAACAGAGAACATTTCACCTCAGCATGAGTTCAGGAAAAGGACATGTAAACAGTTTTCTGCGACAGATAATTACGAAGGGTAGCACATGAACAGAGCTCTGCTGCTTCCTTTTTCCGTCTCTAAGAAACCAAGTTTGCTTCTGCTTCTCAGGAAATAGCCAGGTTATACTAGACCAGAGCAGTGGCTGGCCTAGTAGTGAGGGGGAGAAGAGATAGCAGGTGCCATCTCCTGTCCTCAATCATCCTTCCCTGCAGGAGCAGCAAGCCAATTTACTGTGCTGTTTCCTGAGGAGAAGCAGTCTAGCACTTCAACCTTGAAAAAGAAACCTTCTTTTTTTCCTCTGAGGTCCTGCCTCAGCTCTGGCCCAGGAGAGTACCATGGTGGGTGGGTCTTTTTTAACAGAAGTGGAAGACATAAGACTAAAATGCAGAGCGGAATCTGGATTTGACATCCCACAATGAAGTGCTTTGCTACTGACTGTCTTCTGCTGCTTCCACAAAATGTTGTAGAGAGTGCTATCCTGCACTCTTGGCATCCTGAGAAGACAAATAGGAACTAAATATTTATTTTCTTCTCTAACTTCTAAAATATTACTGATTTGTAGCCCCTTGGTTTTATGCTGTTTCTAAACAAAAATAATCCTTTTCTTTCCTAGGGTTATTATTTTCATATCAACTGTTTGCACAACCTACAAGGTTCTTCAGAGTGGCATTGCTATTTACTCTGGCTTTTCTACGTGTGAGCCTCTTTAAATAAAACTGTGCAGCCAGCTCAGATGGTGTTTATGTGGAGTAAATCCACTGATTTCAGTAGCAGTATCCTGAAGTTACTTCAGTGCAAATTGATGTTATTAAAGTAATTAATTGGTTTCCTATTTTAAATACAAATAGAGAATACAGATACGTTGCCTTGCAGTTTAACAGCATTTTTCTGCTGTTCCCAGGGGGAAAGGATGGTTGGACTTCTTGGGATACAGGATGGAAGATAGAATGGCAGTATGCTCTGTTGGGCAGGGGGGATTTCAGCTGTGGATGTCCTGCCGTGACTGGTGACACAGTCAGGCTAATCTTTGATAAATTTATTGAAGTTAGGGAGCTTTAAAACTGCAGTAACAGCCATTACAGAGTTAAAAGAGGTAATTTCTTGTTTAATTTGAGAAAAAAACCCAGTATGCTTTAGTGTTCTGTGACTGAACTGGCAAAAATATGGACATGTTTGTTTTAAAAGAAGAAAGTCATCAAGACCCATAGTACTATTTTTCTATGAAGGCTTTTCAACTCAGCCTATTAAATGCATTTTTCTTTTGTAGGTGATTTATCAATGTCTGTATATATACAGCACACACATGGATGACTGGGAGAGGGCTGGACAATAAATCGGTTTGGAAGCAGCACAGCTTAGCCACTAGTGAGAGAGTGTCAAGACAGCCACTTTATCAATCCTTAAATCTCATTTCTGTGTGTTACCTCAGTTCCCAACAGCTACAGCCTGCAGCAGATTTGTAACACGAGAATGACATTAGCTTTGAAACTCTTCTGAACATCAGCTGCAGCCCTACTCACCTCTTGCTTCAACCTCTGGCAGAACAATCCAATATGCTCAAATATTTGCTGTATGGGCTCTGTGTCCCCAGGGCATGACCATACTTCAGTAGGACTGAGAGATTACCATGGCTGGAGATATGAGTGTTAAGGTACTCTCACTTTTCAGTAGGGAGGGGACAAGAACAGACCATCACTGAAGCGAATAGAGATATCTGAAAGGAGAATACTGTATCTGGAGATGCTCTGCTCTGCAGTGAAGTACCTTCTGCTGCTCCATAGAATGAAGAGTGGTAGAGCACTGACAGTGACAGCAATGACCCCAGTCCAAGGTCAACCATGGCTGTTTTTCTGGTTTTTATGTGTCACAAAGGAAGAGGAGAAACAGAAAGGGTAAGAATCTGTAGTTCATTTGCAGGTTAGATTGAATGTCATTGGGGTGAAAAATCTCTCCCTGATATCACGAATACTATTCAGTCTCTGCATTAAATATTCAGTGCAAAGCATAAAATACAGACACATTTCATCTGTGGCCTGTAAAATTAAAGATTATCTTTTCACACATCCATTGCACAGGTGCAGCACTGCTAGCTGAACATGAGCCCACGAGCTGCGTGGTAAGGATGGATGCCTATATATTAGCAGCAGGCTGTATCAGTGCAATTGCTTTCATTTTTCACTGTCTTAGTCCTGTGGGTTAGACTGAGCTGCCCTCCAGCAAGCAGAGTCAGGCTTTGTTCCCTGTGCCCAGAGGAAAGAGTCTCCTCTAGTGAATAAGTGTCACAATATCTGTGTGATTTTTACTCAGTTTCATCTTTTCAGTTGTTATTATCACAGGCACCCACAGATAAGGTATCACTGCAGGAGAAACATTAATTCCAGGGCCAGAATGATCCTCTCTTCTTTCAAGGAGCCTCCTTGGCCACTAAAATCTTTATTCTCCTTTTTAAGGAGATCTAAGAGTTAGTCTCTAAAAAAACCAACCAACCAAACAAACGATCAAAAACAAAACAAAAAAAACACACACACAAAAAAAAGATGTTGAAGCTCTCTTTTCAGTGTTTTAGCAGGCTACATTGTATTATTTGGCTTTGCACTGCACTGATATGTCTCCAAAGACAGGGACCTTGTTGATAAAAAAGCACAATTGTCTAATTTGTGTCAGTCATGCTGGATGCTGTAAATATCTTGATAATATGGTGCACAATATTGTCAGATGAAGCTTGAAGATCAGCATAAAATTATATTTATAATGAAATTGGGAGCAAATGACAATTGATATGTTCTGTTAACAGGTTTTCAAAAAGTGACAGGAAGCCTACTGAGCTCACTTCCACAATATATCACCAGCAAAAGTTTTAGACATAACCTGTTTTCAAAAGATAGAGAGACAGCAAGAGAGAGATCTATCAAAGCAAAATGCATTTAGGGCAAGATTATGAAGTTGTCGAACACTTACATGTCAAATCCCATTGACTTCAACTTCTCATTTGCATGAGAAAGAGTTGCACAATTTGGCCTTTGTGAGATAGTAGGCTTAAAAAACCCACACTTGTTGACTTTCAGCTGAAGAATCTCACTAGTACTAATCCTACGCAGAATACCTAACTAAAAGAAAATCAAACTAAGTACCTGCATGAGTTTTTTTCTCTATGCATTTGTACACAGGGGTGAAGTCCTGTTCAGTTCAGAGAATATAAATTCTAGTCTATTATTTCAAAAAAAGAATTGCTGTCTGCTGTGTTTTATTCCTCAAAAGCTGAGCCAATCTTTCTAAACCTCATTACAATTTGGAATCAGTTTCTGAAATGTGTACAGATTTCACAGGTGTTCTGAAATATTTCCTTTCACATATAGAGAAACAACACAAGTATTACAAACAACTGAGGATTCTTGAACACAAACTGCCTTTGCATAGGAGAAAAATCTGTTCCTTGACATAAAAATAAACTACAGAGGGTTTCCTTTACCCACTAAAATTAGTTAATCCCTGAATTTATGAGGATTTTAGAAATACGTGAGGAGGATATGTATTTTAAAAGTTGCCCAGGCAGTGAAAGGGAACGTGCTGATTCAAGAGCCCTTTTCTGTATATTCTTGAGGCTATTATGTATGCCAGACAAATAACACACCAGAGGCTGAATGTTTACTGGGGCAGTCAAACATTTCAGGGTAAACTTTCAGGGACCTCATCTCTTTCAGTAATCCTGTGTTTTAATACATGAATGCAATTCAAGACTATTTTATCTTTTGAGGATTTTCATAAATGTCTTGGAAGATAAGCATACCTTTCCAGTTGTTTTACATAGAATCCAACTGAGGTAAAGACACAATTATAAAGGCATGGTTCTAGATATTAAACAAACAAACAAACAAACAAACAAAAGCTAAAGCAATTGAAACAAACAAACAGAACACACACAAACAGCAACAAAACAAACAAAACCCCAAACAAAAACAACAAGAAAAAACAAGCCAAAACAAAAAAAACCCCCACCCTTGATAGAATTGTTTGTCTATGGTATGTAAGAGATACTGGAGAAAAGAGCCATGCAAATTTCAGTGTGGAGATAGGCTAGGTTATGTTTGATGTTACATGTGTTAATCATTCCACCAGTCTTTTTCCTAATCTTTCTCTCTTGTTGCTGTTAAAGAACAACAGCACATCTCACTATGTATTATTTCTCTTCCTATACAATCTGGCTTTCAAAAGCATTTGTTTCCCACTTGGACTATCCAAAGGCAGGAGGAAGTGTCAGCATTTAAAAGCGTAAGGGCAGTGCCTATTCTACTAACAATTTCAAAGCTCAACAGGATTCTCTAAATGTTAAAGAAATTTAACCTGTAGCACACAAATGTGTTTTAAAAAGTACAGGGGATTAAATTAAACAATGAACTCTTGGAAACAAGGGAGTTGTACCACTGACTCTGTCAGAGGGCAGGATTTATTCCTCATTGCATCCCATAGAAGATCTATAAATACAGTCTGAGCCTGAATTGCCCCTATAAACAGGAATGATGCACCTTGTTCTGTAAAGACTCAGTTGTCTAACTTGAATGGAAATGAAGACAGATTTGAAGTGGGAAGTTGTAGTGCTACAGCAACATTGATGTCATACTGAAACTCACAGTGCATTTTTACAGATACACTCTTGGACTGGACAAGGACTGTCTTATGCACACAGACTCAGCCTTTGTCATTGTTCTACCTGAACCTTGTGAGAATGTTTCTCACAAGGAAGAGGTTATATGGGGGTTATGTGGACGATGTAGGAATTATTTTCAGGGTTTTCTATTCCAGGTTTTCTATGTCCCAGGCTTGACATAGAGAAAGCATTATAAAGCTACATTCCATGCCAGAAGGATTGCTGGGTTTTACAAGTCATCTAGAATCTGGGGAAGAGATGTATAGGGACAATGGCATTTGAGTCACTTTTTGATTTTGCACGGTACGGTTCAGAAAATCCATCTGTCCCGAGAAAGAGTGATCCCAGAATAATTTATAGCAAGATAGGACAGACATGGTTCAATACCACAAGTAGTGTGGCATTTTAGAGCATCATGGTTTATGTTACTGTAGGGCTTCGTAGCCAGCTGAAAAGTACAATGGTCATGTAAGCCCCAGAAACGTGGAGAGGACAAAGCAGCTGTGAGATGAAAAGTCTCAATTTTTCAGTGCTCTGAGTACAAAGAAACTGAATGCAAAATATTTCAAATTTGGTCCTGTATTTACAATGTATACCAAGAAACTCTGAAACTGTTCTTTTGGGAAAAAGCCAAGATGTTTTGTAGCTACTGCATATTTGTTGTCTATGATAATTAGACTTAATCCAGCCCCTCAAGATTTAAGTTACTAAAAAATCATCAATTTTATGACAAACATGCTTGCCAGTATCGTAAATCAGTGGTAAGATTTACTTTGATCTTCATGAAAAATATTGGAGGTGTGACCCTGTTTTCTGACACGGGTTCTGATATCTGCAGAATATAAATTGTGCATTTTTAGTTCATTTGAGCAGTTGACAGAACAAAGGACAGGTTTTATCCCAATCTTTGATTTAACTGGAAGCTTTCACCATGTACTCTAAAAGTGTGAGAAAGGGACCTGTTTTTCAGAGTTCTACCTATTCTGGTTATGGAATTTCTCAAGCTGTTACACACATCAAGTCTTTTAAGGCTAATTCCAACTTCAGGAGAGTTAACAGATAATGGAGGCCCAGCTCAGCACGGCTCAGGGTGAACAGAAGTGCAAAGGCAACTCACACCACTCTGGTGACGTTGGTCATAGGGGAAAATATGTGTGATTCAGTTCTAATAATTCATTTTTTTCCATATTCTTGACCGTTGCTGGAGTCTGAAAGCTACTTTGAGATTAAAAAATTTGAAAAAACAATAGTATGGGAGCTTGCTGTACTACACACACACACGTGCACACACAATCCTCCACACTTCTCCTCCCACCCCTTTAAAAGAAGCTATCTTATACGTCAGGGGTTGAAGGGTATTTTTGGTATACTCATAAATCATTCAGGAGACGAACAAGCTTATTTGTTCCAAATGATGAAAGTTCAAAGTATTTAATTTCTCCTAAGAGTTCATTAATGTAGCCACTCACGTGTGATAATCCCACTTATTAGGCCTCCCTGTCTCCTATAATATTAATAATTTAGCTAAATATGAGATGTTTCAACAAGAGTGTTCCTACTTTCATAGATAATAATACTAGATATAGGTATAGTATCTTGATAATAATCTTCCTTTTCACAAAGTCCTTAATCGAAATAGAGTTTGAAGTTAGCACAAAGTATATTAAGTGCTGCATAGGCTACGTTTGTCTAAAAGACTGTTACTGAGCTGTCTGTAGAGTACATATCTCTAAAAATCCCCGTGTGAGCAGAGTAGCATTGGCATCTTTCCTGAGCAGATAAAAACCTGTAGAGAAGAAAAACACTGGAGCAGAACCCACAAAACCACTTACACAACTTAGTGGGTCCCAGGACCTTCAGGCAAACTCTAGTCTAGTGAAACTCTAGTGAAAAAAGGCAGTGAACTTTGCAAAAGAATTGGGCAGAGGACCTGCATGTCCTATTGCCTATGTGAGAGGTTCAGCTAGCATACTAAAAGTGGCCATTTCCTTCTTCAGCTGTTTTCAGAAGGGAGCTAGTTGCCTATACTTTAGGAGATGATTTAGACCAAGACAGTTAAACTTTGGCAGCCATAGTTGCCAGATCTGTTTTTAGAACCTGCTACAGCTTTGTTCACTTCTACTATAAATAGTAAATTTCTTTCATCACATAAGTAGACCACTTTATGCCTTTCCTCTCCAAGTCCAAGAACAGCCCATTTCTTCGTCCTTTTCCATTCAAGTATCTTCCCTTTTTTCACCATCACATTTCTGTCATCTCACTGATATCTCATTTTCCCACTCTTGTACAGGATAGCCCACCTTCACCATATATAGCACTTGAACAACCAGTCCCCAAACCACACTGTGCAAACAGCCTGCCTTTCTCTCCATCCTCCTGGCTGCATCAGCCTGACTGCATTCTCTCTCAGCTGTCTCACAGGCAACCAAGTCCTGTTCTGGAAACAGAAACACACAGGGTCCTAGGTACATGGCAAGACTGTGTCCTTGACTGTACATGGGCACCAGTCAGTCCTTAAGAGAGGATATTAATCCAGAGAAAGAAGGAATGTCTGCCCACCCCTAACCTCTGAGAGGTGTAGACCTCACCTCAGTGCCGTGAATCTTATGTCAACAGCCAGACATCTGAAGACAGTATGGAAAAAACTCAACACCCATACACCAAGACCCCTTTGGGGATTTAGCTCCTAGCAGTTCCCTGAAGATGAAAAACCAGGGAGAATATTCAGCCTGAAGATGGTAACTGAGTGTATGTACCCATATATAGGTATCTGGTGACACTTGAGATGCCTTATGAATGAGTTTCATGCAACTCCTTGTGGCTGTAAGTCTCATCTAAGTCCTGAGGCAGATCTAACAGCACAGTGTGCAGATCATTGATGTTCTCAGGTTCTCAAATAGCACTAAATGCCTATATCTAGAAATTTAAATTTGGCCCTTAAATGTCTCCATGTATGTGAGGTTTCTAAGTTCTCACAGTAGTCAGTAAATATTCCAGCTGAGACACGCAATGACATTTAGAGAGCTATTCAACAGGTCCTGCGAGAGAGACATCGATATTTGATCAGAAACTAGTGGCTGGTTCTCCTTGAGCAACAATGGGAGCATAGTCATACTGGAGGCCCTTACATTTACATATCTTTACTTGCAAACTATGGCCTCCCCATTAAGACAACCTAAAACAGAATTAGGAATTTGGCTTGGGCTTTTCAAGGCCAACCACAAAATAAGGCAGCCTACTGATTCTGGTAGGATGAAATCAAATAACCTGACACTACAAATTGACTATACAGTATAATGTATAATTATATTATACAATATTATAAACCAGTGAAAGATCACAACAGAAGTGACAATCGAGGCATTCATATGGGTCTTCACACAATGTTGCAGATTCATATTCTTAACTGGGAAAGTTTCAGTCAGCTTGATTAAAGTAAGAAAATCTTCCTGACTAGCTACCTGCTCACACATGCAAACCCCTTTATGCTCCTCATCAACATTTTCCCAAGTGTGTTCTCCCATCCTCCTTGATTCTTCCCTTTTTCCCCTCTGGTCTCCCTCTAGATGATCAATCAGCCCTCAGTTATTTTTCCCCCATTTTTACCAGTTCTAATTTGAATCTGTATTCAAATTCTGTATTTTTGATAGAGTCACCTAGGTAATATAGACCTTACATAGTTTTAATGATACTGTTACCTAGGCACTGCTGGCATTAAGAGTTTCTTTCCCCAGAAGATGCCACTATTGCCCTCCAATTATTGTGAAGTTGGCCAGCTCTCACGTAACTCACCCTTAACCAGCTGTGAAACACAACCAACCTTCACAGTACTATTTCTAACTTTTGACAGCTTCTCACTCTGTTATTCATTATGTCCCACAAGATAATGTCTCATGTCATGTTCAATTAGCTGAACCGCAGGCCATGGCTCTGTCATCTCCCTGCATACTTTACACTTGGCTGCTTAGTTTTTTCTTAATTGGTCCTTAACCCTTACCTTAACCGTAAAACTTACTTAGGGATTTATTTTTCTCCTGAAATTTGGTTCCATGGAATCGTTTACATTTTTTCCAACTGTATTTTAAAATAAGTAAATGTCATTTGATAAGAGCATAGCTAATGGCACATTCATTAATTGCAGGCAGAAAATTTTGATGGTCTGAGTAAACACCACTGTTATTTTTTTTATCTTTTTATTTTTTTATTTAAAAATGCCATAGTTTCTGTTATCAGACAGGAACATACCTGTCATTAATAAGACCTCTAAAGGTCTCAGCTGTCTGTGCAGAAGGCAGTTACAGCAATGTAATCCAAAAGTGTCACTTGGCTCAGGAAAAGCAACTGTTCTTTCTCCAGTAGTTTGTAGGATACTAAGAGGAAAAGAGGACTGGTATATATAATACTTTCCCCAAGTAACCTGCAATTACTAACTAATTCTGAATTCAGGAGGTTTACTAAGACTGATGGTAAGTGTCCATTTAGTAAAATTTAGTGAACCTTTCTTCCAATCTCATATTGGTCTGTCCTTGAACTCTCATAAATATGCTGAATCCAGAAAATCATTGCCAAAGAATATTGAAAGGCCTGACTCTAACCCCATGAAGAACTTCAGGTTTGGAGTATTTTTGAACTTGGCTCATGCTGGCTTCATTTGCTGCCAGCAGTTTCTCCTGCTGGACAAGTGAGCAGTTCCCCTCCCCATGGTCTGGTCTTGTTCTACAGAGCATGGTCACAGGTTGGCCCTTTTCCAGACTGAGGAATCCCAGGCTCCTCTTTTTCCTCAAATTCCTCAAATATATTCCTCCTTGTTCCCTAAACATAGACACCATTCCATCTCATGTTTGATCACCCTTGTTGTTCTTCTGCAAAGAAGAAAATTTGGGGATTTGAATGTGTGTGGTGAGGGAGAAAAAACCCAAACAACAGCACGTAAGAAATAATTTTGTATTCAGCCACAATTAGAAGTGCCAAGAGAGAAGAGGATTTATAGAGTGGTATAACTAATGTCCTCTCCTTTTTTCTTTCTTCACTTTCTAATAACTATTAAGACTGCTTTTGCCAATTTTGATATCTACCAAGTACTGAGCAAGTATTTTCATACAACTGTCTATCATAACCCCGAAGACCAAATACTGAGTAATAACAGACCTCATCATTTTCCTTTAGAATATAAGATTTTTTTTCTAAACAAATTACATGTTTCTCTGTTATGTTAAATTTTATATATTTCAGTTGCCACAGCTGATAGACAGCCCTGAAGATTTAATTGCAAATATGTCTATGTATTCCAATTTAATTTTGTTCAAATTTCAGAAGTTACTCTTTCTAACAACAGATGTTCTGAGATCTTACAAGCCATTACAATGGAATGACTGCTTTAAATGCTTTTAGATGCTAAGAAGGAATACTTTTTATTTAGTTCCTCCTTTTCCTGCTTGAGAAACTTGTGCATTTTTTCTCAACGTCTGCCTCTGTTTATTTTTCTTATCAATGAATCAGCAGCATGTGCTACTGTTAAAAGAAGGATGAGTTTTGAATAGTTTATATCTCAAATAATACCTTGAATGCTGATAAATACCTGCTACTTTGATATGGGCTATGGGATATCAGCATACCCTTGTTGTTGTTTTGTTGCTATATACTTTTATACCCAGGTCAATAACAGATTTTAAAAATGCTTACATATTTAAAAACTATGGGAATAATAGCAATCAAATGCAAGTCAGTTCCATAGTCTCAGTAGCTTCTTTATCCAGCTAAAACTGAAACATACCCTGTAAAAGTGCTACAAATTGCAATAAGCAAAAAAATCTGTCCTTCATTTTCCAGCCGTGAAGTGTTCCTGCTATTCAATATACATTATTTGCAAACTCTTCTGTGCAGCATCATCAACAGTGTTTACTCAAGCATGATTATAATGATAAACTGTTCTGGGGAGTTCATATCTATTGTGCTTGTAGGTCAGCACTTGCTGTAAGGAGAAGGCCACCAGAGTCACAAAATTAAAGAGAAAAGAATTGATAAATGTGAAATCAGCATAGAAAATACTTTTTGATAAGACCTGTGAATGTGCCAAAACAACTTGCTTTTGGCTGGAATTGACATACTAAGTCTCAGTTTAATGGTTGGTTCCAGGGGGATTTGTTTATTTATTATTTACTATTAAATGAGCTATTGTTAAAGCCTGCTGCATACGTAGGAATGATTACTCTGCATGTTGAGTGTATGTGTGCCTTTAACACATAGCTTAAGCATGCACTGGAGTTTCTGTTTTGGTTTGATGTTTTTGTAAGCATACATTTTAGGTTTTTTTTGTCCGAATTTCCTGTCAGGATGTACACTATCTTTAAAAGGAGGCAGGAGAAAAAGAGCTTTTTAAACGTCAACAGCACTGAAAGCAGTGCCTTATTCTGCAGTTACAGACTGAAAGTACTTTCTTCACTGGGACAGAAAATGTTTTTTTACACTCTGTAATGAGAGCTTTATTGGTGGTAAGAGCAGGAGGGGAAGGGGACACGTGAAATTGTAGACACAGCTCACTGTGTGGGTGACATGAAGGACTGGGCTTCTTATGTGTCTCAAAGTGGAGGGCCAAATTCAGGGCCTGAGTAGGCTATAGAGGACCAGGAGAGGCTTTGCACCATGCTGTCACTGCTCCTAGCACTTAGGCAGACGCACTTCTACCTGGCTCTCCACAGAGCAAAACTTAAACCCCCCAAGAGGTCACACTATCCTGTGTTTGGAGACTAGGAGGGAATCAGATGTTAAATAATTCACTCCTGCCCACTCTTCATTTATCATTTCAAGAGTTAGCCTTATCTTTCCCTGTGGGAAACTATTGTGTTGATAACAGGTAAGCGTACAGTGGGATGATATGCTAGTGTGGTCATAGCTGTGCTTTCCCAGTTTCACACTTACTAATCCGATCAGAAATTATTAGGAATGCTAAACAGGAGTATGAAATTTTTTTTCATTTTCTCTGTTGCTGCATAGCAGGATAGAAAATAACTAAAAGCCCCTAGAGGCATATCTGTTTTCTAGAACATAGGAAGGGATTTGCAAATGGAATTAGAGCATTTCACAACATGGCCATGGCTCTCTAAGAGCTGAAAACATAGGCAGAAACTCAGTCAGTGGTGCGTCTTTCTTTACAGAAAGGTTTCATGCAGAAAAAATAGCAGCAACCTTCATGAAATATGTTGGAAACACTTGTTCAAAACAGGTGTTAAATAGTAGTAGTGGGTATCGAGTAGTAGAGTGCTACATAGCAGAGAGGTAAATTGTGATGAAACAGCCACAAATGAGTATGAAGGAAATGCAGACAAATTTGACTCAGTGCTCATGCACATATATATATATATATACATATATATATATATATATATATAAAACAAATCTTTTTCAAAGTTTGCAGTTCAGTCCATGATTGCTTTCTTCTAATACTCTATAACCACTGTCTTGGTACATAATGGGGTTAGAAGGTCATTCTTCAGGAGACTTAACAAGGGGCAACTGTTTTGACACTGAACGAATCAGTTAGGTACAGACTGGTTTTTCCAGAAGAGACAGAGTTTATAAAGAGATGTGGGTTTTATTTTATAATAAGCTGACGAAGCTGGGAGAAACAGATATCTAAGATTTCTAGCCCACAAACCTTTCATTAGATCACTTGTTTTGCCAGAAGATATGGTGTTGAAGTCTTTTCCATGGCTTGGCCAGACAGAGAGCTGTCCTAAAAGACAGGTTTAAACACTGCTTTCTTCAGTGCATCTAACAATTCCGCTTTTTTGAACCGCTTCTTACTGAGAAGTAAAATAGACTTTGTCTCTCGCCCAGCCCTTCCCAGAGTCTGATGGCACCTGGCTGCTATCAAATTGTGAAGTTTGGATCTTTTTTCTGAAAAGAAAATATGCACATCTACCATCTTTGGGTTTAGCTTTGAAAGGCAGTTCAGCTACATCTGTTTAGCAAAGGGACAAATAAGGGGTTCAAAGTCACCCTTTTTCTTGTCTTTCTGTGTTCTTCGAGGCAACTAAATTCTGAAAGTAATGCCTTGGACCAATCTAAAAAACTGAAAGCAACACTAGACGGAGTGTAAAAAATAGAACTCTCTTAAAATATGGAAGAATAGGAGGGAGGGAGGAAGGGAGGAAGGGAGGAAGGGAGGAAGGGAGCTGCGAGTGCCGGGTCATGGCTCAAGTTGTGCAGCAGCTGCGCTGCAGTGGGTATGGCAGAGCCATGGACCTTGCCCTGGGAGT